>DWNE01008909.1:0-11235 GCA_018249875.1 Cecropterus toxeus | reverse complement strand
TGTCCATGGGCGGCAGTGACCACTTACCATCAGGTGGGCTGCTTGCTCGTTTGCTACTTCATATTTATAAAAAAAAAAACAAACCTTGTTACATATTGTTTTGTTCAGATTAAAGTATAAAGAAAATGTAATTTCTACGTACAATATTGGATGTCGTATTGAAAGGGACTACGTTTCTTACGCTAGTTGCCGCACCCTTAAACTACAAGGTTAAGAGTGTGGGAAGGCAACTTAGCTCTTAGCAGCAGGACTGAGTTAGTCCTCATGTCTTCGAAGAACCTTTATCATACTACACTCTTCAAAACAGGACACAAAAGTGCTCAACACAACTGCTATGTGGCAGAAAGTATGGCGCTGTAGCCTCAATCCAACCACAAAGCATTGTCATCTTTTAAAATATTTCTTCTTATATATTTTTTATCCGCATTAACCTATTATCAAGTCCCCTGCACCATTACCGCGGTCTCTGCGGGCACAGCCGGTGTCATAAAGACCCAAGGACACTGCCCGGGACATAAGTGTACTTCGCCAAGTTTTTCTTATTACTGTTCTTGCTTTTTATTTCCGACTTTATTCGAAATGAATATGATATTTTTATACACAAGTTTATTATTGTTATCTTATTTTGTTTTAAATTTAATAAAACTAATTGTCCTTTTTGTCGTTTTTAAGAAATATTGGTATAGTTAGCTGTTGAAATTTTTATATTTACTTTTCAATACTTACAAAGTAAATACTAGAATATAAAAAATATTAACAAAGTTAAGTTAAAAGTTAATTAACACCCCTTACAAGAATGATATTACAAAATCAATTATTTAAGCGTACTTAATTTTCTACGGTACGATTTAATAATCACATATTAGTCATAAAATAAATACCTACTGTCAATTTAAGTTAATATCAATTAATATATTTTTAATTGAATTTAAATTATAAGTAACCTAATGAATCGTTATATAACAAATAAAGAAAAATTCGATAAGTTTACTTATACTATTTGTATGGCGCCTAAATAGACCATTATACTTGAATACCAGATTACATAATACGAAAATGTTACTTTGTATTTACTGATTTCTTAGTCTAAAGCATCCATTTAACATAATGATATCAATCAGACGCGTTGCCACTCCCGAGTACTAAGATAGTAACCATATGTATAAGTGAGCCGGCAACCACACCCTGCCACTGTAAGAACTGCTTGACTCTAGAAATAAGAAAAGGTGTGACGGTGGTACCATCCCGGTTGAACTACACTAGTCCTACCATCTGGTAAATAATAGGTATTCGTTTAACAAACTTAAGTACGAAAATCCCTTATTTATAACTTTGTAAGTCTAAAGTATAATATTAACGTATAATAAGCTCGCTCAGCCATTATCGCGGTCTCTGCGACACAGCTGGTACACTCGTAAAGCACCAAGGACAACGGAACATAAATGTACTTAACTAAGTTTTTACAATAAAGTACCTATAGCATTTGGGTTAAGTTTATGTTACGATATTAAAATTAAAAATACCTCAGAGCCTAAAAGTTATTAAGGAAAACTCAATGAATACTGAATACACAAAGTGAATTATAATCATAAATGTATTTTTTACATATGTTTTTCAGAAAACCCTCCCATTCGATTCTCATTATAATTATCATATATAGGGGAGAGTAAAAAATAATTCGTAAATTTAGAGTGACAACACAAAACTAATAACAGTATTGTCATCCACATCTATATGTAACATTTCAGTTCAATCTATACCTATAGCATGATACAAACATTCTTTGACTTTACAGGGATACACATAATATAATAAGGACACATATAAATTGCTTTTTTACATGAATAATGACACTATACAAAAACGCTAATTTTAAAGGAGCCAAGTAAAAACTAAAAAATGTTTTTTGTTATTATCTTATTAATAAATGAAGTCAAAATAATAAAAATACATATATATAAAGTCACTAACCACGGTGTAGTTAGAAGACCAAAATTAATCCTAGACCTTTTTTGGATAATCTTTAACTTAATTCATGAAAAGCACAACGTGACACAAATAAGTAATTGATATTTGATTATATCTTTGTAGATCTAAACTGTGAGTTTAAAGAGTTTTCTACATAAATTTATATAAGCCGTTATCATAGGGTCCTGAGAAAGCGGGCAACATCATAAAACGTCAAGGACTGCCCGGGACAAGAGTCTACTTGACTAAGTTTTTCTTACATCCCTTCTGAGTGGGGATGTAAAAATATAGGGCGGTCCTAAAAAAATGTACGCAAAGAGGCAATTTGAATATGAGATGCGAGTATTCGATTAGGATCGCATGACCCTTAGGAGATCTAATGGTATTATTTTGAGGTCTAATTAAAAATGAAACTAACAGACTCAGAGAATAATTTCGTCTCTTTTTTTGTTGTATTTTGAGTTTTTATCAATCCAATATTGTTCGACTGCTCAGCACAGGTCGCTTATCACTGTAGAAAGATTCTCAAAGTATGTTGAAACACCCATTTTTATCCGACTGCGTCAAACGGGTAATGTTTGTATGTATATCAATTTCTTTGGCACGCGTTACAGCCCAAATGGCTTGGTGGATTATAATGTATATATCATTAAAATTGTTTCAGTTTTCAGAGTGACATAGGCTATATAATTAAAAAGAATAACGCAAATGGAGGAAGAAGGGGGTAAGCACTGACTTTTTATTATCACGATAGTATAAGTATTAAATGAAAGCTTGTATATAGACCATTCTAAAAATATAGTAATGTTTTACTTCATTATTATTTTGAATTGAATTGACTCTAAATTGAATATGTCCTTATAAACAAAAAAAAAACGTTTTAATATTGCAGACCCTCGTAACCAAACACTTTAATAACCATTTCTAATTTTTTCCTTTTTGAAAAAATATCTACGAATCTAAAAACTTTGCAGTTCTTCCGTTGTCGATTTTCGAAGAGATTAATATTTGTGAGTATCTGGCTTAAACCATTAGTATACTAGCAAAGTATGGATCAGTAAACATTACGCACCTTTGTTAAAACAATCAAAAAACTCTCATGTAGGTCCAATAATAACACAGGTAATATAACAATATATAATTCATATAATAATTTGTATCATGATTAATATTCCCTAAAATTGCTGAACATTTAAGAGAAAATAAACAATTTTTTCATAAACTTTATTCTTACGCTACCAATTAATTAAAATTCTTACTAAGACTGTTTTCTCTAAATAAACTGAGACAGTTAATGAAAGCTTAAGCAAACAAAGCGTAGAACGACAGCTTTTACACTAAGTAGTTTCTTGTTTTTAATTTTATTTTCAAGAGCTTTTACAGCCATTGCCTATTTCTTTATTCGTCTAATTATTAGTAAAGATTTAATTGTGTCATCATTAAATTCCAAAATTCAAAAATATATTTTTATCTTTATGTTTCTTAAAGAGCGCTCTGTCTTTCGAACTTATGTACGTTGGCACACCCATACAAACTTACATAACATATACACCCAAAAAACGTCACGTTTTTTCTGACGTAGTGGGGTAAAAATTAAAATATAACATAATATATTTTTCTCTTTTAAGGCACTGATATTGTATGAATTTTAGGTCGCTGGTAGTCCAAATCCGAATTTAAATTCTGGCGTCCCAGTGGCGACAGATACAGGTGAAAAAATATATAAATACCTCCTTCTTGAGTGCAGAGAGTTTGGCGACCGGTCAGCCTTTCGCACTTCCACTTCCAGGTCCCGTGACTTCCAGGTCCGTGCCGAAAACCAAGTAATGAATGAATGTATGTCAAAAGTGTTATGATAGAACGTCAATATTTTTGAAGTTTACTGTTTTATTAATTCAGTATTTCGGCCAGTCATAAATACTGAACAGATATGATGCGACTATGCAATTTCTCGTCACCGCTTAAAGCGACTAGACGGGATAGAGAAAATTAAGTTCGTATCCATTATCCGAAAATGATCCTTTGTCTAAACGATATTGTGAAATCACTTCATATGTCCGTTTTAATACTATACTCGTATTTAAATTAACAATATCATTTAAATTAATAATATCATTTTTTTTACTGGACTACGTCAAAAGGAGGGTATTTTTTAAGCGTATACGTGTATGACACGCGCTACAAAACGGCTTGACGTGTTGTGGCCTATGATATATCATGAGAACCGTCTCAGTTTGCAGAGTTACATAGACTATGTAATTTAAAAATGAGGTCGTTAAATAGGGAAAACCGGGGAAAGGGGGATTTTTTTTACACAATATGGGTGATACCTAGTTAGACCATTATAAAAAAATATGTATATTAACACTTTTACTTGACGATTTCGACGAAAGCTCATATAAATCCTTAAATTAAGTAGATAATTGTTGTTAACCATTTTAACAATAATTTATTGCAAAAACATAAAATCTTTGAGCGACCACACTGACACTATAACTCGGTTTACAAACGCAGTATTCACAGCTTATTGCGTCCTCGGCCTGGACAAAGCTTTGTCTGAGCTTTACGCTTAGGGTCCCATCTGACGAATGCTTAAGATTGTCCGGTGGGTCTGTCTGATTGCGGTAACGTCTTCAGTTCCAATGTAAACGCTGAATTAGTGCTAAATGTTTATTACCGGACTGCATCAGAAGTGGGGTAATGTTTTTGAGTGTATGTACGTATGTATGTCCATTTATTTACCACGCGCTACAGCCCAAACGGCTTGACGGATTGTGACGTATGATATATCATTAGAACCGCCTTAATTTGCAGAGTAACATAAGCTATACGTATAATTTAAAAAATTGCGGCTGTAAATAAAATATAAGGATGGTATAATATGGGTATAAAATGAAAGCTAGTAAATATATCATAATAACCATAATACTTTTATGGTACTATTTTGATGAAAACTCATTAAATGTATTAAACAGAATATATCATTATAAAAATAAAAGAAGAAACGTTATCGAGCATTCGGTTTTTTGTTTTAATATTTTTAACAATGTAACAAGTTACTTCTAAAATAATTGTTAGCATAATAATAACAACATGATTATGTTTTTTTTTTCTTTAATAAATTTCTGCGAAAACATAGACTCATCAAGCGACCACACTGACACTATGACACGGCTCGCAAACGCAGTATTCACACAGCTTATTGCCGTCCTCTGTCTGGACAAAGCTTTGTCTAAGCTTTACGTTTAGGGTCCCGTCTGACAAACGCTTAAGATTGTCCGGTGGCTCTGTCTGACTACGGTAACGTCTTCAGTTCCGATGTAAGCGATGTATTAGCTCAAATGTTTATTTTAATATTGAATTCGTGTTTTTACATTCCTGTTTCACAGTTAGTTTAATATATAATTGTATTTTTGCTATCTCTAAGCTGGTAATATGTGTGATGGTTGTAGAACAAACATTTTAGCACTTTATAAAGTATAAATAGAACTAAGAAAAATAAAATTGCCGATAGTGTTATTTTATTATAATTGTTCGGTAAAAATATTTGTAGGTTAAATCTTGTGAGTACTGTTGTCTCTCGAGGAACGAAACGAAATATTATAAGCAACGTAATACTAACTGTAGGATCATATTTACATAATACTTTAACACAAAAAAAGGGTTTTTCGATACGGATGCTGTTTTCATATGTCAAGTTCTAAAAAAAACGCTTAAGTATTTGCATTAAGATTAAGAGGGGGGAGGGGCGGCTTAAATGCCGTGATCATCTGGCTTGAATACAATATGTCTTTCTCTACGAATAAAAAAATATCGGTTCTATCTATAGAATTGTACACATTCTATGCGCCCTCTGAGACGCACCTAGCGTTTTTATTCACAAATACAAAGCAATTTAACCTATGTACAATGTTTTACTAAAACAAATTACCGTATGAAAGTAGAAAACAACAATGCACATTGTAGTAATGCATTTCTTTTGCCCTCAAAGACCATTTGCTATTGTTCAAAGCGCTACAAAGGGCGCCAGCTTTCTGTGAGGTATTTTTATGTATTTAACGGTCTACTTACTACATGCAAGTATTTTTTTTAATGAAAGTAACAAACGAGCTGCTAGATGTGAAGACACTGCTCTCTATAAACATATGGAATCAACTGCAAATAGTTTTAAAATATATCCGGCATTGTGGGCGGGGACGGCAGGAAGGGCGGATGGCAAGACGGCGGAAGGAAGTCGGTATGTGTTTGTTGGTATGGGATCACATACCGTAATGAAAACCACACGATGAGATGGACCCAGCCGGTTACCTGGGTGGAGCCCGGTGTGGAAACGCGCTAAAAGGACTCCAGTAGCGTTCCGTTACAGTTTTCGGACTCCTCTTTGCAGCGTCGAGGATCGCCACAAGTGGGATTTTGTGGAATCTTTACCCGTCAAAAAATAATTTCAAGGAACTTTGTTAAAAATATTAAAACAAAAGCCCGACTGCTTAGACACGAATGATTGTAATCCATTTCACATCTTTTAAGTAGTTGATTCGTTTTAAGTAGTTGATTTGTTTTTATTATTATAAGATTTCTTCAAAATAGTAACGTTAAGGTATTATAGTAACTCTTCAAACTGAAGTGATTCTAATGATATGTCATATACGTCATATATAACAATCCGTCAAATTGACCTACATACATAGGTATACATACATGCATACATGCACACAATCGAAAAGTAGACTCCTTTTTGACGAAGTCGGATAAAAATCTCATAAAAAACACATTAGAAATTAAACCATCGTCTTAACTTTAAAGTCACAAATGTTTCCGTTTTGAAACACTTCAAGTTTGCATTTCAATGATTACTGTACAAAAAGTTTGGGTTGTAAATTATATAAACTTTTTCTAAAGCGTACCTAAGAGCAAAGTAAGTCTTAATATCCATGTTTACTTAGTGTAAGAGCTGAGTGAGAGCGGGACGGAGAACGGTTTCTACTAACGGATGAAGGCAAATCAGATAATGTCGTAAACACACGTTTATTTTGTATAGGTATATATACTGTGCCCTTAGTACTAGTTAATTTGTTTCTTCAAAATATATATTTTTTATTCTCGTTCTCGTAGGGCCGTAAACGAAAAGTTAAAATGCAACGTGAATTGAAATATATAGGAGGAAACATAAACTGTTATCGTTTTTAGAAACCATAATAAAATGTTTCTAAAGGCACTTTTTTAGCATATATTCGCACCGTATAATGAGCATAACTAAAACTTAACTAAATTAAGGTGTAACAACGTTAAGTAGGTAAGTAACTAATTTAGTTATGTATATGTATACCATATACATAATTAAATTAGTTGCAAATTTAATGAAGTACGAAGTCCATATATAATTAAATTTATGACCAATTTTTAAGGTATTCAACGGGCTTAATATTTACACAAATTTTAAATATTTGTCCGTACACACAAATTAATATTTATATAAACACTGAAACTAAAAGCATTTCGGTACTCACCGATGATTATAATCAGAAACCATTAACTGGTAAGGTTTGATTCGCCGCTTGCATTACACGCCCCGCGAGTTTTCCGCGTACCTCTGTACAAGTGCTTAGTCCAGTGCCGCAGATGCGTGGTTGTCCGTGATTTATAATGCAAGGCCGCATCTGCGAGGACTGAGTGATGCAGAGTGACGACCTATGTGGAGCTTAGCGCGTAGATTACGTGTAGATTCAATTTGTGCGACGTACTTATAGTGGCGGCGTGTTAGGGGTTTGTTATGTGGTGACCATTTGTTAAATTTCAGAACACCGTAGGACTTCTATGTTTTCGTAGAAAACAGCTTTAGTCATTTTATAGATCTTGAGATAACATTTTAAGAAGGCCAAATTCCGGTTCAGACTCGGCTCGAAGGATCAAAACGTATTTGGAGAATTTTGATTTTTTGTTTGAAACGATGAACTGGTAAAGTTCATCATTTCAAATAACAAAAAAATCAAAAAAATATTTCTTGAAAATGAATATCTATGAAAAGTATGAAAATAAACTTTATATGCTTATTTGGCATATAATTTGTAATTAAGGATATAAATTATCTCAATTTCTATAACTCATACTAAACGAGCACACGGTCCGCCTGGTGGTAAGTGTAAGTTCGAATCAAAACACATAATATAAATACTGTTTATTAGGCAGAAATACATGGAATCTAATGGAAGTACACATTACAACTCTCAAACACGAAAACGTCTATCCAAAAAAATCTAGCATACTAACAAACGAAAACTACCGAGGTGCACCCAGTTTCCTGTTTTCAGTTCGCCTCTAGTTTCAGCTTAAAATGACTTCACAGCGACTGGCAGTTGCATGAAGCTCATTATAAACTCCCGAAATAGCAAGTTGCTTAACAAAAGGCCACGGTAACAATGGGTGTAACCCGACCTGCGTCATACTAGTTGTTTAGTGTTATAGTTTCTATTGAGAACTTGCGGAAGCTGAGTTATATTTGAAGCTATAGTTTTTGGTTAGATTTAATTAGCCATGGTTCGTAAGTAAAAATAGCTGTTACGGCTGCTAAATGTGAAACATCGTTAATGCAAGTTATATGCATACGAGACAAGATTGCAACTGGAACAAAATATGTAGCATAATGAAAATTACGCCTTCTACGAATAGTACCCTGTACACTAAGTCTATTAACGTAAAAATTATAGCAACAGTTCAAACTAACCAATTCTTCAGAATTGTTTAGATTCAATTCTTCTGTCGTCTTAACCGATCAGTTAAATTAGGCTATCGCGGATACAACTGATAGTTGTACGGGGGACCGACAGTGGAAAAAATTGATGTTAATTTCAAAACTTGAAATCGTATTAGACCTATTTGTCCTGATTACTAAAATTTTTGAAAATTTTGTGGTCGGCTTAAAACTATGTGGGTGATCAAAAACTATGTGAGTGATCACTAACCTTTTACGATCGCGTAAGACATAAAAACGGTTGTGTTTTTTATTTCTATTAGATTAAAGTATCTAACGAGTATGCGATTCACCTGATTATAAGTATTTACTATCGTCTATGGACTGTAACTAGCTTCATATAGAACAAAGGCTCTTTCTAAAGTCGATTACAGATGCGTTGCTTCTCCCGAGGTCTAAGATGATCGTGTCATATGAAAGCGAGCCGATAAATCTGGTGGAATCTAATCTGATAATCACATACTTCCACTGAAACGCAAGAACTGCGTCACGTTAGAAAGAGTTCTACCCCCTATTGAACGTATATGTGTTAAGTTTTAAAAATGTTCCTTCCACGTATCACGATGGCACTGATTAATCGCGACACATGCACTGAAACGCAGGTGAGATTAATTATTTTTTTACTTTATTTTCTTTGGGAAACATACAAATCAATGCAATACTTACACATAGGTTCTAAGAATTAGGGCACGTATCAGCAAAGTTTCCATTAGCACTACTTAAAAGATATTTTCCCCTATAAATCGTATAAGTCAATCCTTCTATATTATTTATTGGTCAGTAGAAACCAATATATTCAAGTATTCAATAGAAGGACATAGAGCAAGCTACACGTCACATCGAGCTGTAGCAATGCTAGTTACACATTCAGAGGCTGTCAGCTGACCTATCACGCTCACTGTAAATCCTGTTACGTATTAATGGTCTTGTCAGACAAATGGGTTGTCTTACAAACTGGGGCGGATCAATTTAAACTTTGGTAATTACATACCCGTAGGTAACTCATTATTAATTTTCTTTTGTCAATAATGTTCAACAAGCAACTTCATATAAAACGGGTTCTATCTAAAGTCATAGATTCGTTGCTACTCCAGAAGACAAAAATGGTTGCCTCATATACATAAGTTAGCCGGAAACCAAACCCTTCTATCGTAACGGAAAAACTGCATCACGCTATAAATAGGTGTGGCGGTGGTACTTCCCTGGTCGAATCAAACCTGTTCTACCACCTGGTTGATGCGATTTCATATACACAGACAAATAGACAGACAAAAATTACACGCTGAACTGTTCAATAACTCACATCAATCTATCATCTTGGGCTTGAACAACTCATATCTTTAAATTATATTACAGTTATTTAAACACGGGCCAAACCGCGGGGCATAGTCAGTATTATAATCAAATACAAAAGTATGAAACTTATCGGCAAAACAATACTTATTTTGAAGTTAAATGAATCGATTAATGAGACGTTATTTTTATAATGAGACATTTTTAAAATGTCAGGTGTGCGTGTTAATATTAACAACAACATGTGATTAAATTTCTAAAAAGAAGCACAACAATTTATCCAATTAATGTCGCTTCATTTAACCTATCACGCGACTGACGGTGAATTCGACTTACAAATTAATGGCCTAGTCAGACCGTATAATTGGACTACATGTATCTCTAAAATTTTTACAACAAGACTTTCTTCAAACTGGAATTAACAAAAAATATAACCGATTTCCATGCCATAAAAAAGTAAAAAATAATTCAAATATATATTGGTTTAGTACATAGACAGTGCATAATACATAGTACATAGTCCTGAAGTCGGCGCTCAACACACTTTGCGTTGTTGCACACTATGAGCGCCGACTTAAAAATACGTGACGAATAGATAACCTATCTTCGTTTGGGAAATCGGTTGACAAAGTGACCGGTCATTCTGTCTAAATTTATTATAATTACCTGTTCATATTAATTTTAAGACCTTATGTATGTATGTACATGTTTCGTATGTACGTGTGTATGTTAAAAGACAGGTTTGAAGGTGGTAGAACTCTTCGTATTTCAACTCTGGAAGCACCACCGCCGCTTCTATTTCTGCCTAAAAATAGTAGTGTAGAGCAGTGATAGCCTAATGGTTGAAACTCGGCCTCTCAATAGAGGATCCGGGGTTTGAATCCCAGACTGTTCACTGATTTTTCTAAAATTGTGTGCGTGTTAGAATTTAATTATGACTGCTTTACGGTGAAAGAAAACATCGCGAGGAAACCTGCACATCTGAGAGTTCTCATAAAAAAGAGTTCTTAAAGTTGTGTGAAGTCTACCTATTCGCACTTGGCCAGCGCGGTGGACTATGGCCTTAAATTCTCTCATACTGTGAGAAAACCTATGCCCAACAGTGGGAGAATGATGGGTTTTCAGCTGATGTTATCGCGGAATTGATATATTTTAATATGTTACGGGTACTCACGATATGCGATTTTTGAATTTCTTTTTGCCGATATTTCGACCCAGTTACATGG
>DWNE01008908.1:0-11235 GCA_018249875.1 Cecropterus toxeus | reverse complement strand
TTTATTTAAAACGTAAAAGATTTTTAATATTGATATGATAATAACTTACGTAATAACTTAAGACAGAAGGCCCCTTAAGTAGGGCCCCGTAAGTAAGGCCCCTTAAGTAATAAATTAACCGACTTGGTATTACACAAATCTCACAACTTTTTACGGTAAAAAAACTGACTTGCGAGACTTGGTTTTTTACAGGATGTTTTTGATGGCATCTAGCAGATATTTCTGTATGGCAAACATTTCCTTCTCAAACTGAATATTTATTCTCAGCGCCGAGCCACGTTACGTGCATTCTCCAGCCTTCATTGCACATTCTTATCACCGAGGTATATGTTGTGAGGTAGCATTTATTAAGTCCTCGTTCCAAGAGTGGCTTGTGAACATCTTTTTCGAACTTTGAATTTATACATAAGTAATTTTTATAACTGCGTAGCTTTGACGACCTATGAACGTTTTATCACAATAGTAAGTAGTATTACATTGTTTTGCAAAAATGAGTACGATGTTGCTACCTATAATTTTAATTATGCATAGGCATAGGCATAGGCATAGGCTGCTAAAATACAATTGTGTTGAAATTGTTAAGAATGGCAGATTTGACATCTGGTATCAACCCTAGGTATATATGGTTATATACCTTGAAGTCGGACACAAGACCGATGCTACCCTTGAATAGACTAAAGAAACGCTTTAGATATGCACCATATGTCCCCACACGGTTCAAACCAGAGTATAGCAGCGTTTGACGCTTCTGTTTTTAGGCAGAAATAGGTGTAGCGGCGATGACTTTACAGTTGATTAGGGATGTGACTTGGCTGGGCAAAAATCGATTATATATTAATCGATTTTATATTTTAATCAAACAATCGTTTTTCCAAAAAATCGGTGTCTTTACAAATAAATAATCGATTTTTGATTAAATGTTAGCCCCAAATACTTTTTGTTTATTTAGTTGCCATTTTTAATGCAGATCACCACAAATATTAGGCAATAGATCGCGTTTCACGTAATTCTATTATAGAGTTAACTAACTAACTAAAATATCAATAGTACGTGAAACTACGAAATAAATAATATTTTTATTTAATGCACAGCTACGGCAAAAATCGAAAGTATAAATAAAAATCGATTAATTTAAAATCGAATATTTATGGTCAACCAATCGACTTTTAAAAATCGATTTCGGGTTCTGTAACGATAAAAATATGAATAATGTTAACAAGTTTCCTTTAAAAACTAACTTAGTATTTTTTGGACGAGGCGCTTTATAACATTCTTCAGATAAAACGCTAATTCGCGATAACGTAGTTGATGGCAAAAGTGATTATAATAGCAATTCTTAATATGTTTTGCAAATATATTAAACAGAGTGTTAAAGTCATAAGAATAAATTACACGTAGTTTATATGAATCCTGAAACCAAAGTGAATATAATTCAAAGCTCATACATGTAGCACGCCGCAGCGCCTATCGCGTGCCCGACAGCCTTCATTGCGCATTCATATCACTATATTTCCACACTCTGCATGAATAGAGCAGTAACTAGTTCAATTCTATATTAATATACGAACTATGTACGTTCACACTCGTTTCAGATAACAGACAATTACCATTTAGTCTGTCTGCATGTGACGAGATCAAACCAACTACTATGCAATGATATCATATATTTATTCTTTCGTATATGTCATTGGTTCATCGAACCTGTCTAATTTAAGCTTTGAGTACGTAAATGCCACACCTATTTCTCCATTTTTTATAAGTAGGAAATAAGCATATAGTATCTGATGGCGAGTAGCCACTGCCGTTCATGGACTCCTGTGATCAATCTCTGATGAGAATAACTTGAAACTCTTCCCTCTAAATTAAAACACACCAGCGCTTACTTAACAATGGTATAATCAGGCAATACCCTTACATGCATGTGGTGGTTAACACTTAAGGCCATATGTCTTCCCTACATTCTATAAAAAAATGCACTACTAAAGTGTTCCAAAAATTCCTTAGAAATGGATCATCGTCTTTAATATGCTATTTTTATCAGTTCAATTAAATTCCCCAAGTTTCTTAAAAAAAAAAAAAAATACTCGCTAAAAGACACAATTACGAAAAATATGAAAAATTTCAAAGACTTTATATCGTACATGAAAGCAATAAGAGTCGTATTAAATCTCTTTCTGAATCAGTTCTCGCCATAAATGATGGTGAAGATATTGCGGTCCTTAATAACTGTCAGGGCAAAAGAAATATTACACAAAATTCAAATGCATTCGGATCGTTGGCGGCGTCGTTATAAAATGCGCTGTCATATAAAAATGAGGTACCGCCGAAGGAATGAGGTGTGACCGGGACTAGCTTGCTAATATTAAAGATCAACCCGAAAACAGTCAGATTTAATTTATAGGCAACAGCAGATACGTTACTACATCCTGATTAAAAATATCAACAGAAAGCATTTAATTAAGAAATTTTCATAAGATAGTAAACGAACATACAGTGGACCGTAAAACATATAACAAAGGTTTTACCTGAAGTCGGTCATACGAGCGTTGTAATCCAGAGAACAAAGATGTTCACCTCAAATGTAAGTCATTGTGTCATTGTGTCATGATCGGTATACTGATTTTACCACCTCTAACTAGTAATATTCTTAAAAATAGTAATACAAAAATCCCCACTGCGTGAAATTATATTTTTGTTCATAATGATGTATCTAATTTAACGATATTTATTATACTTTCCTACCGTTTAATTTTATTAGTCTAAGTATATTAGTGTATATATTTTTAAATTATTTACTTTTAGGGAGAATAACTTTAATGTCCTTGTATGATTCAATAACAAAACATTCTACGAGATCGCTGACACACTATTTCATTGTGTTTTACATAACAGCGTTCAGATCTTGCGAATCTATTTCCAAAACAGGCAACGCGATTATAGCGTCGACACCGGGTCAATCCGCGCCGGTCCGGCATCAACGGCCGTGACTAGAATTGCAAGTGGCGTACAATCCGGCGGACGTTGTCATTTTTCGTGTCACAACGTTAGCCGATGCAATATCGCCGAATTTTTACTGTGCGTTGCATGTGCTCTGGATTTAGAAATATCGAAGGTTTTACTACTAATAGAACTAGGCTGTTTGGTAGCGCGCCGTATAGCACCAACCCGACGTTTCTTTTTTTTTGATTCATAAGGGCAGTGTTAAACCCTTTTGTGTTTTAGACTGAACGGCTGATAACGAGGAAATCCATTCGCGAAGCGTTTTAGCTTAGGATTAAATTAGATTCTACAAAGATTCCAAATATTTTAGGTTGAATAGTGTACAACCTTAAAACTTATGGCGACATTGCGTCTATAGTTACTAGTATCAAGTAAACTATGTATTCTACTTGTGTACATGGATGGTGTAGGTAAGGGTAAGGATTTAATACCATTAATTTACAAAATAATGTTTGAACATTTAGGTTTAATGTTAATAGTCATATTGGTTGCTTAATATTTTCCACTGCAGAATTTCTCCATATTTAATATTAATGTAACTCGTAAAATTGTATGAACCATTTCATGCAATTCCAGCCTTTGTTCGAGGTAGCCGAAATAAAAATGAAAACGCAGCTTATATCTGTGTAAAACACTTAACATTTACGGGTACGTCAAGCCCGTGTGTAGCGCGCCTTCACCTCTTACGTATCGAAAATGGTATTCAAATATTCGCACGGAATATCGGGATGGTTTTATGCAACGCTGTGCCAGTATCGGTTTTCGTACACAGTACACAATATTTGTGTATGAATATTTATTTTTACTGAGAACTGACTCAAAAAGCGCGATGAATAAAATATTTTAGTTTTCTGTATATCTGATATTGAGTATCTGTGGCACGCGCGACGTATTTCTGTCGTATTTTTGAAACTCATTAATATTTAACTGATTTATGTAGATTATTGTAATGTTCGGAAGAGATCTTTTTCTTCGTAAGGTGCCTATCCCACCATTAAATTGGCAATCTCCTTGTTAAAGTCACCCGTATTATTTGTTCAGTAGAAAAGCTTAGTTGCGCCATCTATTCCGATCCAGTCTTACCAGATTTTGACATTAAATCGTAACAGGAATAGACACAGTTAAGACTGTGTCATAGGCGTATCGAAGAATGTAAATATTGTAACCATTTATTTTCACGACACAATGAAGATGATGCAGAACTTACGTTACTATGGCTTCTGAAGATAAGTAAAAAATAATAGATGTAAGTATGCAATCTTGTCTTACTCCATTTTTAATAACAACTCACACAGCCGCATGTTAGTTCCAGTACAGGTGTTAACTACATTTAATATCTTTCTCGTCGAGACAAACGTCTTTTAACAGATCTAACATTTGATCATGAAAACCCGATTACGACGAAGTATAAAAACACGTTGTATTGCGAAAGGGAACTATTAGAGGGAACTATTCAAATAGATCGGGACAGAATCATGATCAAATATGTATTGGTGTAAACAAAAATACCACGCGTTGCACGTTAGTCCTTAAAGGTAACAACACCGTGCATTCGTGATCGCCGATTGCGTCCTGATACTTCATATTTACAAATATTGCAAATAAAATAATTCTCCTTCTTTTTTAAATTGAAAAAATATTTGTTTTTTATGAATTGTTTCTTTCCAACGGGTATTTTGAAGATTTGTTTAGAAAGGATTTGTTTTTGTTTCCTTTTTCACGTGACTCGAGGACATTAAAACTTATCGACATTTCCGTTGGATATGCGAGTGAGCTATCGCCGGCGCGCTTCACGAGCCGAGCGGGCCGCGGATAAATCAAACCATAAAAGTAATGACATCTATCCGGATTGTTTTATTGCAACGAACGCAATAAAATTTGATACTAATGTACAATTGTAGTTACCGTACCGTTATATGTTACGAAGTTAGTTTTTTTTATGTAGTCTGGTATATTTTCTAGATTAAAATTAGTTGTTGTCTGCTTGCAAAGGAATCACTATATTTGCTGTTTCATAAGATACATACGTCTTTATGTTTATAAAATAATCTATAAATGTAGTCTACATAAGAGCTACATGTGACTGATATAAGTAAAGACTCTCGACATAGGTATATCCAAAGCACAGTAGTAGCATAACACATGGAACGACTAGAACGAAAGAGACCGAACTCAAAATTTGAGCAAATTGCGTTAAATACATGATACTACTCTTAGTAACGGTGTCCATGCTCTAGCTAATTAAAAAGTTATGATTCCCCTTTAATAACCGGGCGTTTTAAGATGTTCCCCAAAATGCAAACATAATTTTTGTTTTCACAATACACAAATTTCGTACTAAGTCCGTAACAACTTAGACCTTTATCGTCAGATAACAGTAAAAGAATACTTCCTATAGTTGTAGCTTTAAATTATTACCAACAAAAATTTATATGTAATATATATCTGTATGATGATATATATCTGCTTGACGAGAGGTCGAACCTGGAATTCTTTACGTATCAGGATATATACCGATCTTCATGCTGCGCAGCATTACCAACAGATTGGCATAACAGTGTAACTGATTATGGGTTTATTTCCCGTTAAATTAAAAGAGCCTTTTTTCTATTTTGCACTGCAAAAATTTATTATAGGTACCGAATGAAATATTTATTCATCAAAACTTTTCTATTAACTGCTCCATATTTTGGATAGCCGTAAAAATAAAAATTCAGTCGAAAAAATGATTTGAAATCAGCGTTAGGTTGGTAGAAAAAATGGTGAAGTTTTTGAAAACTATATAAAGGCAGATTTTAGCGGAAGCGTACTTAATGGTTCGTTCGATTTTAAATCATATTGACTTCGCCACTTGTCAGATTTATTATGTTTTATGATTTATGGGAATTTTTAGAAAAAGCCAATATTTTAAAGTTTAGCAATTTCTTATATTCTTGCATTATATTATGCTCTAAATTACGTCTCTAAAAGTTTTAACCAAGAGAGATTTATATAAATACGTCTATTTATAAGGTACAAATCTTATTTACATAAATAAGTAGGAAATAATCGTTTAATAAGTGATAATTTTATGTCTGTAAATTTACCCAAAATAAATTGTATTATAAACAATATGCGTAAATTTGCACATATTTGCTAATTTTGGAACCGCTGAGGACGGAGTTTGTTATATCAATGTCGGAGGTTTGATTTGGTATACATACATTTCTCAAGTTTTTTTGTAATTAAATAATAGTAATTAATTTATTTCAGGCATTCTTTCCATAACTTTTGTTAGTAATCAAACAAACAAACTATTCCTTATATATAACTGATTGAAAACGGAGTGCCCACATGACGGGGAAGGGTGAAGAAAGTTCTTTTCTGTATATAAAACGTTTTTTTAAGTATCCATAATCCATATGAATCGCCTATTCTTAGATCATCCTGGAAAATGTGAAGATTTACGTTATTCGTTAAAACTTCGCTGGTGGCTTCAGAAAACCTTGTTTTGACAAGGTTCCAGAGCTCGAGATAACTTTACAACTATGCCGGTCATGCCGGAAGGTACTGTAACGATCGACCCGTTGACCTGCGGAATTGGAAGGCGTTTTTAAGAAAAAACTTTATTATTTTGTATTTATTAAGATTTTATATGTCAATAAACGTATTTTAAAGCATAATCTGAAATAAATTATTATATATAAGAAATAAAGCTGCAGTTAATTATTCGACATAATATTATTTTTGTATGATAAAAATAAAGCCTATTTATTTACACGATTCATAAAATAACATTACTTAATATAGTTTTTGGTTCAACTCCGCAAGTATCACCCTCTACACCTATTTCTGGGCAATGACAGCTATGTTATGCGTTGTTGTATTCTGGTTTGAAGGCCGTGGTAACGGAGATATACTTATCCGAGATAACAATTTGCACTTGGCCAGCGTGGTGGATTATGGCCTAAAACTCTCTCATTCTGAGAGAAGAGAGAGTCCGTCGGCGGTAGTGACCACTTACGATTACGGTCGTTTGCTACTTCCATATTAAAAAAGATACAGTGAGCATAAATGTGTCACAATTTATATAAAAGGTATGACTGTTGAGCTCCACTTTATTAACTACTTGAAAAGGCTCGGAGCGCACTGCGATGCCTCTACACTGTGTATTGGCGAAGTTATGTGTTAATGGCTGATCCAATTATTTAAAAGCACGATCGACTTCCTCACAACAACGTTAAATATTGTTCACGAAAAGTTTTATTACGTTACATGTTCAGGTAACAAATAAAATAAATTACACGTTTAAAGTTCGCGTATTATCAACTGTTTGCAATTACTCACGTACACACACACACACACACACACACACACACACATCCTTACACACATACACCCACATACACACACACACACACAAAACTTAAGGTAGGCAAATTGTAAGTTATATTAAAATTGTTTCTCTTAATTTTCTTTTTCTTTTCCCGTCGATGTTTTTTTTCTTTTCAACGGAAGACCCGTTGAAAAGAAAAAAAGCATCGACGGGACATCCTGGCACAGGTGAATTTCTTATTTAACTAAAAGGATGTCCCAACAATTGCTTGATAAAGTTTGTAAAAACATTTTGTTAACGAATAGACAATTTTTATTAACGAATAAATATATATTTTTATTTATTTTACTTATACAGTGTTTTGTGAAGTTTGACATTGTATAGTACCTATATACAGTTCTGTTTATGTGTGTGTGCGCGCGCGCGCGCGCGCGCGTGTGTGTGTGTGTGTGTGTGTGTGTAAAAGAAATAAATGGTAAATATAAGTTTGACGGTTCAGATTCAATAAATATTATACAATCATTGACAATAATCATTCCGGCACTTGAAATTATAAGGATTAAAAATCAAAAATAATTTCAGCGATCTAAAATCACACCGTCTTTATTTTTGTTTGCCTTTGTGTTTGTGATTTTATTATTCCGAGATAAATAAAAATATATTTTGAGAGCAATTTTATTCAGGAACCTTTAATAAAAATAAACGATCTTTTACATAAATTCGAGGATAAGCGGTATCGTCAATTGAACGTGTCTAAAGCACGGCACCTTCATTATAAAGTTCCGCTGGTGACTTCCCCATTTACTGGGCGGTTGGTGGGTGGTGGAACTTTGTAATGGACATGGCTGTACTGTACAAGGTTCAATCGGTCGTCGGAGTGATTTAATGCGTTATTGTTTTTAAATTTCTGATGTTACATTCATGGTGGTGTTACACACTTATTGTTGGTTTATGAATGCAGTATTAACTAAAACAAAAACACATCGGTTTGAAGAGTTTAGTACAGCAGCGATGCTTACACTGGGCTCAAGTTTGGTCTACAGGTTCTAATTCTATAAAGGACAGATCACATAAAAATCCTGTGAGTGAAAATTTGTGTTTGCCCCCGTAGGCCTATTATGCAAAATAAAGACATTTCATTTCATATTTTTTTTATTAAGTGGACTCCCCGCATACAATTTCAATTGAATTTAATAAAAAAAGCGATCTGCTGATGTCTTTGATAATGTTATTTACACTGTATAAACCGGATTCTCTCAATTTTGTTTATATGTGAGAAAAATCCTCAGTCACATACGAGTAGTTTAACCTCAAATTGGCTACAAATGGGTTCCTACACCTGAGGACTTAGTTTAAATATCGTTGATAAGTATATACTGTATCAGTGAAGCCTCCAGATTCCAGCCAGGTAGGTTGTATAATATGCAAGCATCTACATTTGTTTATATAAACATACTAGCTGTGCCTCACGGTGTCACTCGCCACTAAATAAGAAAAAACAAACAAACTTAGTGTGATGTTATATAGCCTATTACTTTCTTCAAAAAAAATAATACATACAGTCAAACGTATAACCTCCTCCTTTTCGAAGTCGGTTAAAAACAGACTATTCAAGACAAAAATATTTTTTCAATTCGAACCAGTAGTTGCTGAGATTATCGATTTCAACCATACAAACTCTTTAGCTTTCTAATATTAGTATAGATAGTATAGATGAAAACGTGCTATCTACTTCTAAAATTACAATATAGTACAAATAAATGAGAAAGGGTGTCAAAAACGGCAGCAGTTTCTTCCCAGATCAGATACTGGCATATAAAGTGAATTGAGTTTTTTATGTTACAGCCTATAAAGTTAACATGGCTTAAGAGCTTCCCACTCCGGTCTAGTGCCCTCGGCACTCGGTAACGGTGCGTGTTGTCGGCCGTGGTGATTTTGGGATCCATTGGACCCCAATCACTTCGTCTTACCCCAACTTACCGTCGACCTTCATACCACCGAAATAGGCTTCAGTTTCATTCACTAAGTTTGCTTTGCGCCGTTTTCATAAATGAACAAGTAACATTTTATGCATATTTTACGTTGGAAGTTTTACGGGACTTCCTCCGAAGAGACAAGAATTAAGCCAAAATTTTTGTCACATCTTTAGGTTGTGTTAAGAATTTTTGCCTCGCGAACTGAGAATTTTTGAATACATGTGTTTGTACACATAGTTACTTATTAAGTTAGATTGTGCTTGAATTATGAAAAAATATCGGCTCACTTTCGTATCTTAGCTGTGTCTTAGTCCTCGGCAACAGGAACGCATCAGTGATTGACTCCACATAGAACCCAATGTCCGTAGGCAAAACAACATTTGTGACCAATTTTATTTTAACTATATAATATTCACTCTTTTTAAAATATGAACTGTGAACAATCTTTAACTTAAGAATATTCATTCCATATCTTCGTTGACACTATCTGCTCCGTGATAAGACAGCATAATTGATGACTTAAACTTTTCTTATCCAATCTTAAATCAATCTTTTAAAACTGCCATCATCATAACTTTATAAAGCTAAGAATTTATCATCATTTATTTTCCCCTTCTATGAATTAGTAGTGTGGTCGTGTGGGTTAGTAGGTAGGTAGGTAGTTGAGTGTTGGTGGGAGAGAGTGGGTGCGTATTTCACTGACATGCTACAATGAGGACTAAAAATAATACAATGCTAATCTTAAGATGTATAAAGTTTGCCAATCACATTTGGCGAGCAGTTATTTATAGCCAATTTAGAGCTAAGCCTAAAAGTGGGAAAGTTGTTTCTTTTTGACTCTCGAATTTAGTAATGTTATTTGTGTTACAATGCGTACAAGCTACCTCGTCCCATTTTCAATTGAGCGTCAATTCAGTTTTCCGCCTATTTCCTATTCGACCGCTCAGCGCCATTAATAACAGCTATTACCGTGTATTTTACTTCGTACAGACAAAATATCGGACCCAGCTAATTATAGACGCTGACAAAATTAATTGGCAACTGTCATATTGTTCCTTAACATTTTTCATTAATTTTCAAAGAACCTGGGATGTTACCCGATGCCACGAAACACTTTTTTCAAGCGTTATTTTAAGTTTTAAGCGATATTTTACTTTTATTTCTTGGCCTTTCCTTAAATTTCTTCTATAATCAATCATAGACATTTTTAACGCGTACTACTGTTGCTTCCAGTGCCAAGCAAATGACCTGAGACCTACGAAACATTCACTTGGCGCTGTAATCGTTAGCGTTGAGATAATTGTGAAGGTGGTAGAACTGTTTGTGGTTCCTCTCCGGAAGTACCACCGCTACATTTATTTTTCCCTAATAAGAACTGAGATGAAGATGAGCTGAGAGGGTATCTCCCTCTCAGCTCATCCTCTTAGCTCATATTTATCCGAGGCGTTCCAACTTAAACCTCAAGGATAGCAATGGAGCTGTAGCATACCTCAGATAAGAGTTTGATCTTATCTGAGATTGATCACAAGTGTCCACGGTTGGCAGTGGCCACTTGTCACCATATGGACTGCATGCTCATTTGCTACTTCCATATAATAAAAAAGAATTCAATGTACGTTTGTTTGTATGTATGTATGTTTGTTTCTTTGTATGTATGTCCATTTCTTTTTCACAGCCCAAACAGTTTGATGGATTATGACGTATCACATATAATTAAAATCGCCTCAGCGACATTGTCTATATAATTTTAAAAAATGGCGCCTGGAAATCGAGAAAAAAAGGGTGGGGCAGGTACGATTTTCTTTAATTATTACGACTATATGGGTAACAAATGAAAGCTACTAAATGGACCTATTTATTATTATATATATAAAGGCACAGAGCCTTTATCAGTGTCTTTATAATTGTTTGCTTGTGACTCCATATTACGTTATAACGTATGTA
>DWNE01008907.1:0-11235 GCA_018249875.1 Cecropterus toxeus | reverse complement strand
TAAATCAGATATTAATATTTTACGTAGCGACTAACGAAGTGGTATATTCCCGTGGCGCCGTAATGCATTTAATAATAATGTGTCAATTTAAGAAACAAGAAACGATGTCAATAAAAAATAGAAATCGCCCTAGCGCGACTAAGACACCCTCTCTAAGGGTTCCGTGCTATAGAATATAATATATAATAATAATATATATAATCTATAGAAAACGGCAAAAGATCACGTTTGCTGTATGCAAGCTCCTCTTAAATATTAATTTTATGCTGTTTTTAGTATTTGTGGTTAAAGCGTTAGGAATATAGTGAAAATTTAAACAGTCTAGCTATGAAGGTACGTGTTGTGACAAAAAGACGGACGGTTGAACCTTAATAATAGGGTTCCGTTTTTACTACTTTTGTACGGAACGCAAAAATCTTGTGACATGTACTCATTTCATTAACATACCCAACGTCAAAGAAGCCTACGTCAGTTATCATTGGATATCAAGTGTAAAACTAGTTGAAACCGGTGTAATAGCTTGAAAATACCTGAAAGGAACAAATAGATGGTCCGTAATCTCCGATAGGTATGTGAAGTGTTTATTAATAAAAAATATTGTAGCGTGTATTTATATAATAATATGGTAAACTACGCTTTTATTATTTCTGCCTAATAACAGTACTTCTAGAATGTAGAGTGTGATAAGGCGGCCAAACTAATACGAGGCATTCCAATTTAGCTCTTAGGCATAGCAACGCACAGTCTGCCTAACCCCAGGTAAAAATCTTATCCAAAAAATTTAATTGTCCGTCATTCATCCGAAGAATGATTATAATCCAGTTCTTGTTCATTAAACGTTTTAAAACGCTTTCTGCACACATTGCCTCTACTAAGATTTTCTCCTGTGTCGTAGGTACCATGGATACACAAAGACGAATACACAAACACCCAGACCCAAACCAAATCTAAATTCATGATTCAGATGTTTGGCCGGGGATCGAACCCGGAACCCACGTGTCATACCGGTATGGTGATCGATCCGCCACACGGGTCGTTGAATTATATCCAGAAGCCAATGCATTTAATACTTTACGCTCCGAATTACTTACGGCTACGTCTGTATCGCACTAGTACATTTATTTTATCAGTCGTTTTCAGTTACGTAAGCATTCGCTTATAATTTTCATGATGACGTAATGACAATCGTTTACACGCACGTTTGAAGAATGGACATTGCTGGCGCCTACAATGTAACGTCTTGTAAATTAAGAATGTATGTGTATACACAGATTCTAAAAAGAGACGCGCTCTACGAAATAGCGGGTGACGTAGCGAACGTTCTCATGGCAACTTCGAATGATACTTCCCCAACTAGATACCGAGATAATCTTTGTAAATGCCCGACTTAATAAAGTGTAATGGTGATCCAACTTCTGCAACTACTTTTCAATTTATAAATATAAATGAATAATTATAATTATTTCACCCTCTACGTCGATAGTCTGCGTAGAGCTGTAGAGATTTCTACTACGAGTCCTTATGATCATTTCAAAATCTTTCAATTTCAACGAATAATAATTTCCTTAATTCTGACATGATCATTGTTTAACTAAAATAGGTGTTTCAGAAAAATTTGAAGTTGTATATATTTGTTATATCTATTTTGTCATATTACATTTGAACGTATCTACATATATTAAAAAAAAAGAACTACGTAAAAAAACTACCTACCGGTCTTTAACGAAACCTCAATAGAGTAGGCTCGAGTCGCCGTTACGAGTTACACCGTTTTTATTTAAAAAGTATTTAGTCGTTACAGATTGTTCTTATGTTCTATTGTCGCATTTTTTTTTGTACAGCTACCGACCAATCAACAAACTCTATCCTTAGTATGAGTTACTTAAGTTTAACTCAAAACTTTTTTTCGATAGTTGTGAAGAAACGTAAATTTCATCCCAAAGAGCACTGTTTGATCGTCATTTAATCGTACAATCGCAAGTTTGATGAACTGTACATATCGTTACTTTGCATGGACAATAACACATCACACAGGAAAAGTTATAAGAAAGCTAGCGTATAGCGTAGAAATTAAACAACGTAAAAATTAAATATAAAAGTTACACAATGTTTTTATCTTTTTAATGAATGAACGAAATGACGAATAGATAACTTTTTCCTTTGGGAAGTCGGTTATAAAGTTGAAAGGCACAGTGGCACAGGTACGTAAATAAAGTTATTATTATAAATACAAAACTATATTATTAACTTGAAATTGATGAATTTTGAATTGTGCCGTTATACATGCAAAGCTATATGCGCTGTGCCTTAAGCGCACACGTCATTTGGCGGTGCGCCAGTGTGCAACTGACAACGGGCGCTAACTAACCGCGCGCTAAACGCTTTTGCACTTGACGACCTTTGGCTCAATTAGTAGGGCGGTCGCCGACGCCTCTGAAGTTTTCGTGTTTCATTTTTTATCGGTGTATGAGGCGGTTTTCATAAACTCGTGTCTTTGTGAGCGTTGCGGACTATTGTACAGTAGGCTTCTTTGAGTAGGTGTGTTATAATATATTCTATGGATATATAGCTCAATACAGGATTGATACACTAGGAAAGTTGATCATAATGATTTTTTTGATTTGTATATAACCCATAAAACATAAATTAATATTAGGAAGATCAGGAATAGAATGTTCTAATAAAATATAATTAAGTTGAATATAAGTATTTTTGCTATTGTCTTTAAATAAATCATGCAGTCCTAATATGGACATGATAAAAGGCAATGCAAATAATTGTCAGCAAAAGATGTAAGGCAATATCCCAATGAACTCATTTAAATAATACTTATTATTGCCAAATCAATGTTTGAAGATCACATCTGTAGGAAACAAGGAGTATTTTCTGACTTACTTAAAACATGGTATCTTGAGCAGAGCCGTGAACGAATTGTAGAGTTATAAAAAGCCCAATAATACAAAGTTGAGTTGTTAATTTAGAGGTAGAGACAGATATCAGAATATCTTCGAGCGATCTGGGAGCGTACGCAAATTAGAAGAAGTCATTATTTATTTTGTTTAGATAGCATTTTTTCGCGCAGCTGTAGCGCGGCCGACACGAAACATTCGCATTCATTACAGGACCGCGGGACGTAATGGCGGGTGGTATTAGGGTTGCCTATTTAATTTTATTTAGTTATTTCTCTTATTTATTAAAAAATGTAGTATAATTATTCTGCGCGCTAATTGTACATAGACTCAAAAGAAACATGTTTACGATAACCTTTTTTTTAAAAAAAAAAAACGCAGTTTGACCTACACGATAGTTTAAGAGTACCAACAACAAATAACAATAAATAAATAATATTTTAATATATATTTTTTATAAAAGATAAACTTATGACGAGCTTATTATATTTCTTATTTATTTTTAATCAAACAGTTAGAAGCCTTAAAACGTTCACATTAAAAAAGAAATATAGATAAACTCTTTCTAATATGCAAAAATATTGTATTTTTGCGTACTTTATGTGTTTCAACAGTAATAGTGACCTCGAAAGGTCACTACTATAACACTATTGATACGTACGGTTGGCAACCCTAAGTAGAATCGGACGACCTTGGCTAGAAAATTTCTACTGGCAACGAGAATAACTCGAATCCCGAATAAGCGTCATCCGTAGTCCGTATACACAATATCGGCATTGTAATCCAATCGTGGTTCATTCGTAATTAATACATTTCGATGAACTTCATCTTTATATTTTTAACTAGGTTATTCCCATGGCTACGTTCGCTTCGGTTACGGTTATCAGGATGATAAGATGTGTTAGCCTAGGTCATAAACTGTTTGTGTGCGGAATTTCAACGAAATCCGGCTAATAGTTTCTGTAGAAGAATAACAAACACACGTTTGTCAGGTGGTAGAACCAGTGTACTTCGGCCGGGGAGTACCACCGCCACACCCATTTACCTACTTCTAGCGTGAAGCAATTCTTGCGTTTCGCCGGGATAGTGTGGTTGACGGCACACTTATGTATGAGGCGACCATCCTAGTCTTCAGGAGTAGCAACGCAACTGTGATTGACTTCAGATAGAACCCCTGTTCTATATGAGCTTGCTTACAGATGTTCATACGGCAGTAACCACTTACCATGTCGTGGACTACATGCTCGTTTGCTATTTCAATCAGATAAAAAAATATATACCTTTGCAAATTTAACATTTATTACATTAGATATATTAATTACAGGACTTTATGTAACTAGGTATAGTTTAATAATAAAATAGACTCATCACTCTTACAATTGCATCTAATAAAATTAATCACGTCTATCACAATGATTAATTGTTTTACATTTTTCTCTGATTTAAGAGGGGAAAAGCTGAGATTCCTCGAAGACTGGAGGGTACCTGGGCCAATTGTTAAATACTGCGTATGAACTATAATTCTAACTTAAAACTCAAAAAGTTTAAAGGTCATACAGTGAACTAACTCATACTTTTAGTTAATTCCAATTCCTAGAATCTATGGGCTTTTGCACACGATATGCTTAAAACAAATTACAAATTTGTATTGATGAAATGAAACAAAACCGAGTTTACTCTTAACATTATTAATAAACAATTAGTTAGGCTATTACGTTGTTATAATACGGCATATATAACACCACTAGTTATTTTTAATTGTCGCGTCTAGCATGATACGGTTTCACGTTATTACCTTTGAACCGTTATTTATTAATTCAAGTTAAACAAGTACTCGTAGTTTACTTAAAGGTATCAAAACAGTTGTACACAGAAACTGATTTGTCAGTTTATTGGAAGAAACGGTAGATACCGCTTGTAAGAATTAAGATCGATTACTAACGATAAAAGGTGAGTCACAAATTCTACGAAGGATTTTCTCGTTTCTTGTATTAGGTGAAAGTAATTTGTTCAGAGAATAATACAATTCTGGAAACCCATTTTTCCGATATTGTTTTAGTCATCTATTCAAAACACCGCCGTAGGAGTGCGTCATTTTCATTTCTGATAAATCGCACGTGTTATGTATTTTAATTAGTTATGTATTTATAATAAATTTTACAGCGTGCGTATGAATAAATATAATAAAATTGCAGAATTTTAAAATCCTAAGACGGAATACGAATGTCTTAGCGACTAAATGAACTATATGTACATTCTTGCCATATTAAGTGTCTTTTTAAGATTTAACATGCATGCATGTATTAGTTTAGAATTAAAAATACATAAATAAATACATACAGTCAAACGTATTACCTCCTCCTTTTCGAAGTCGGTTAAAAATATAAAAGTTATCTTTAATTTATTATTTCCGTGACAAATACAAGTGACGAAATAGACGATTTTTCTAGTCTTAAAAGCATAGCATGCCATCCCAATGTTTGAAGTAAGAGGTTTGTTTACGTTTTCATATCTAGAAAAAGGTTCTTCCGCGTGCCGCAAATAAGATTACGGATTGACGCACACGGACAATGTGCTTAGTCTTCTGCATGAATGGCTCGCGGTGTATAATTTAATTCGAGACGTTTCAACGCCCGCGGGCTACGGCTGCAGCCATCTCAGACTGGCGTCTGTATGCGTCCGGCCTTAGGAAATTGCGATTTATCCCTCCAACGGACAGTTGCTGGCTCTGTTGGTCTTTTTGGACTTATGGTAGCCTCGGGAGTTCGCTCGTAGGGACGTTGTGTAGGCGAATGATCCGGATACTAAGAATTAACTGAAAACATGACAAGTATGAACGAAGATTTTGTATATCCAAGACAAGAATCGCTATTTACATACATGTCTATCTTATCTATTAAGTTCCTATTCTAATAGCACCATGATAATTAAATTTAAGGTTAAAAAAGGAGACTCATCCTATTTGGACTTTGTGACAGTAGTTTGTTGGCTATAGGTATTAGAGGGACAGCATGCACGTTTTCTACCTCTGTCGAAAAAAAGAAAGTAACAGTAATTACGTAACGTAATGGTAATAGGGTAGCTACTGCTAGAAATATGTCGATAGAATACTATTTTAGAAATATAATTACCCCTATTTCATTTATAAGAAAGCGAAATAATTACCTAACCATATTTTCGATATCTATTTTTAACTTCCAACTAAATTGGAAATAACTGACTTGTATATCACGCAACATCAAAAACTTCACTATAAATTCTTACACGATAAATCCGTACCTGACATCAACGACAATTAAATATGTAATGCTATTGATTAAGTTATTAAGTTTGTAGAAAACTCAACTCGACTTGAATTTCTAATAACAATTGTAGTTACCCGCGTGGCAGAGCAGTCACCATACCGATCTAACGCGCAGGACCCAGCCCGGGTTCGATCCCCGGCCAGACAGACATCAGAATGATGAGTTTAGATTTCTGTTCTGGGTCTGGGTGTTTTTGTGTATCCATGGCACCCACGACATAAGAGAAAATCCTAGTGTGGGGCTGTGAGTGTAGAAAACGTCTTTAAAAAGTTGTTTTCCGTGTCTCCGCCGCTTGGATCATGTTTACTACGGTAAAAACATCCTATATGTTAATCCAGGATAAATAAACTATTTGTGTGAAAACAAAATAATCCAAATTCGATCAGTAGTTTCGCTGTGGAAAATATCAAACATAATTAAGCTCATCTTCAGAACCTTTCGCCTTTATAATATTAGTAAGAATAAGTAATATTTTGAGGGTGCTAGAATCCTTCGTGGTTCGATTCCACAAGCACCGCCGCCACACTTCTATCTATTAAGTAATAACATCGTAAATAAGAAACAAACAAAAAACCTGACTGCTTAAAACGAAATTTTTGCTCATAATGATTGATATTTAATTTAACGCTTATATGCGTTAATGCCAAAATTGTCCAGTAAAGTTATCATTATATATATATTTTAGGATGGTCTATTTACTAGCTTTCATTTGTTACCCATATTTTCGTGATAGTGAAGACATTGGTCCCTCCCCCTTTTTTCTCTATAGCCAGGTGCCATTTAAAAAAAAAATATGTAACCTATATCACTATGAAAACAGACGATTCTAATTATATATTATATCACGTCACAATCCGTCAAGCCGTTTAGGCTGTAGCGCGTGCCAAAGAAGTGGACATACATACAAACATACATACATACATACGCTCAACAAAAAACATTACCCTCCTTCTGTCGCATTGGGGTAAAATATAGATTAAAACTTTTTTTTCATTCGCCCTACGCTTATATTAATCAAGATTTGATGATATTTAAATAGTGCCCCAAGTCATGTCACAATCGCGATCGAGTCAACTCATTAAGAGTCGTTAAGATTTTCGTCGCATAAATCCTTCAGCATTGATGAGGATTACGATGAGATAATGTTGAAAACCTCTGATCTAGGTAAACTGGTCTCAGTCGCTAGCGCCGACCGTGTGAATGGACGTGATGAATCTTCTCATATGCCCCCAAACTGGTTTTTGTGTGAATGCTATATTCAAAACGGTACGAACAAACAACCTCGGAGAATATTTACTACTCGCAATTAACGTTTCTCTGCATTGTTTTAACTAATTAGGATGAGTTATGGTGTTTCATATTCGTGTGTGACTAGGGGATTTTTTGTTTGGGTTTTCGCATGCACTCAATGGTTTAAGATACATGGTATCTTTAATCGTTATTTATCGTTCATTATATTTATTTTCCGTTATCAGTACAACCAAGTGTCAACATTATGGTTAAACTGCTATGCATTTTTCAATGCAATTCATTTAAATTAATAGTACTCTCTATGTCTTCTGAATTTCTGCTTCATGTTCTAAAACAGTACATTGTTACTGATGGGATATGATGCATATTTTTTTAAACCTGTGGTACACCTAGTCTTATTTGATCAAATGATATGACTGCCAAGACATGCATTGTTTGCGTTGCTAGCTTAGATTAAAAAATGTCAATGCTTTATATATCTTTGCATTTATCACACCAACTAGAACTCGACATATTTCGCCATTTTTACTTTCAATAAGTAAGGAGGTAGAACCAATCAAGTACTCAAATTACAATCTTTCATCACCTGCCAAATATGATAAATAATTAGCATTTTATTATTTTATATGCAACTCAATCATGAGGTTACAAAAATTAGAAATGCATCGCGTAACAACAACAGCCGGCCTCGTCCGTTTTCTTGGCACAGTTGTCACGCCACTGTGTCACGAGTTCCACCGAGTTCAGGTGGACCAGAAATAATGGACTAAAATACACCAAAATAGTGTAGAGTTCCGATTCAAGTGTTGGCACATCTTTCCAAAATATTAATTGGACTTTCCTCGGAAATTAAACATGAACAACGTAACGAGAGTCGACTTCGCCTGTTTCTTGGCACCGTTGGAACAACACTACACTTGTCAGAATCCGAGCGTCAACCTCTTTAGTATTAATCCAGAAATATAATTCATTCGAATATAATATGTTCCAGGAAGTGTTTCAGATTGGTATTCGTTTTTTCTTTTATAATGGAAATTTATCCGACCGCTGAACAAAATTGTCAGGTTGTTTTATCTATTTTCGGCCTCAGAACTAAATTTATAATGTCGATTGTTTTATCTCCAAATTAGATAGTATACTACGATATATTTAAAACGTTCAATCGGCAAATAATATATTATTATTGGTGACATTTAACCTGCGTTTGCATTACGACTTAACCTCAACCTTTACGACAATTCACTGATTCTAATTCCTTCGTAAATCGCAATTTCTACCACATTAATTATGTTTTCTACTGTATAATTGACTTTTGAGACTAGTTTATTATATGTGTACTACTGAATTCGAAGTTACACTGTAATATTTGCCATAAACTGACGATCGAGCTGGTGTTACATACATGCATTTGCTAATTGGCAATATTTACAATTATCCCGGTAATGTGATAACATCAACACTTATATGAAGCATTGTAACCTAGTTCCCATATAGGTTAGGTTAGTTTAGGTTACATTAGTGTGTTCCCTTGTAACATTTTAACTTAAACATATTAGCGGTTCTTGGATTTACACCTAAAAAAGCGAGTTAAAATACGTTTCGTTTCCGACTTCCATAAGCTTAACTAGTCGTGCATTCCACATCGGTGTTTCCCATTGCATTCACATAATAAGTACCAAATTGTTTTAAGTCGTTTCAAACCGCATAATTTTGTTACAAAGAAATTTCGCCGCGACCGTGCGATGGGCGCACCGCACGATTCGTACTGATTTGCCGAAATGAACACGTTGTAGTTTCCTTTTATTGTTGCCCGTTCACAAAGAACTCTTTTAGACACAGACAGTCCATACGAGACTCATTCCTTTTGGTGACTTCGCGTTTGTTTTCGTGAAAACTCAAAGTGGATGGCGTGCGTTTTTTGAATGTCCACGTCCGGTTTGCACTCTAATGATGATTGGCCACTGATGTACACTCGTGTTAGTAAATTTGAAACGTAGCTAAAGAAATACTATGTTTTCCGGTATCGCTAAATGTTATATGCTTATCAATAATGAATGAAATCGTTGTTGAGAATTGTTCTCTCCATATGACTTACAATATACGTTGTTTATGTGTGAGGTTTATGAGTTTAGAAAGCGTTTGAAAGTAGATTTTGACTGTAAGTATGTTATTAAGTAATAAATGTCGAAAGTGAAATTAAGTGATTGGAAACGTTGTATATCATAAAAATTTAAATTATTAACATATTACACACGTGACAAATAGCTCATTAACCGAATCTCTGGGAATGCAATGCGGTTATATCAACAAGCACACATCGTAAATTCGATATATATATTTTTACTAACGCTTTCTATACGCGAAATTTCTGTAGGAAAGATTTCTATTGGAAAAAAAATCCTAGTATGGGCCAACTTCACATTAGTATTCTTTCCGGTGTCGTGGGTGCTATGGACACGAAAACCCGGAACAGTAGTCTTAAATTCAACATTCAAATATCTATCCGTCCTGGGTTCGAATCCCACTGCATGTCAGACCGTTACGGCGGTGGCTTTGCGACGTGAGTTCTCGTAAATCGCCGCAAGTTATCATTTATGTTATTGTTTAGGTGAGCATAAACACCATTATTTTATGAGCGGTACACGTGCTAACCATTCATTCTACGTGGGGAATACCCGGCGCCGGCCGTGGCGTGACTATGTTATTCAATTACTGCCTTTTCGTCTTTTGGTTCGTGTAAAATTTGAATTGCCCAAAATGTTTCTATAAATGTTGCCTAAATATATTTTCGTGATAAAGCGTTCTATTGCTGAAGTATTATTTTTGACTTACTCGAAATATTTATGTGTATGTAATAATCTCATTTGTGCAACGCTGGTTACGGAAAAAAAATAGAAACCGAAAATAGTTTTATATACTACAAAAACTGTAGGTATATATATGTATTTGTTTCTAATTAACATCTTCATAAAATAAAGGTTTGTTATGTTTAATACACTAAATTATTACCATATAGTTATAATATTATTGTTGGAACATAATATCGTTATAGGATTTTACTTAAGCTGCAATATTCCTTTACTTTATTTAATTAATACGGTAATAACAATAATAAGAATTTAGAACAGTACTATGAGAGCTTAGCCATTGTTTTGTAGGTATTTTCCTTTTCGCTATTCTTTTCGTCTAAGTGATAAACCCTGTACGCAAGATTTAGAAAATTAAAACACGCTTCCACACTTTAGCGATGTGAAAACTACCGCCATCGTAATTATGAGAGTGAGTAGGTACTTACTTCGCTGCACATCCCTATTTGTTGTACGTACGTATGAGTAAGATACATTTGAGACTGGATTTAATAAACAATTGTCTATTTAGTAACGTTTGGAGGATTATTTACTTCATATATTACGCTAATTATATAATATTTTATTGTACTTATTCCGTCCAAGTATTATGAAATAAACTTTCACCATTTTTTTTTCACATGGAAGTAGGAAACCAGCATGCAATCCAGCTGGTGGCAAGTGACCAATGCGGTGGTCATGAGCGTTTGCAATCCACCCCAGATAACATCAGTCTTCACTAAAATTAGCCACAGATGGATTGCTACTTCTAAACACTAAGTTGGAACTTTTCATTCAATCTTCAATACTTATTTACCTGTGTAATTATGTAGATAAGACGTGATATTTTTTAATATATTCAATGCAACTAGGGAATGCAATCCCGCAACAAAATTTTAATCCCGGTATTTGCGGGACTGAGAG
>DWNE01008906.1:0-11236 GCA_018249875.1 Cecropterus toxeus | reverse complement strand
GGAGAATAATGTACTTTGACCTTTTTTAAAAATAAATTTTAAAATGAAGATAAATAAGTTAGTTACATACAAGATTTTTTAAAACTGAAAAGTACCAACTTCATATAGAACAGGGGTTCTATTTGAAGTCTATCACAGATGCGTTGCTGCTCCCGAGGACTGAGATGGTCGTCTCATATAAAAGTGAGCCGGCACCCACACCCTCCCACCTCACGCAAGAACTGCTTAACGCTAGAAATAAGTGTAGCAGTGGTACTTCCCCGATCGAACTACATTGGTTCTACCACCAGGCTAGAATAAAAGGTTTTTTTTTACATCATACAAATACAATATTAGCTGCCTATACCAATCCGTTTACACTGAATCATATAATTCCGAAGGAACATATAATTGGTGATACACTTATGCGTCTCCATTTTTACACTTTTGTACAATGAAGTCATGGAGCATGGGCAAGGCTAATCAAGTCCAATGAACAATGATGGTGAAATGAAATTGTCACGTCGCACTCCAAATTGTTATGCCGTGTGACTCATCGCCACAAACAAACATCTCAATTTATTAATTAAAATATTAACTAAGAAGCTCATACATTTAGGATTTTATACTAAGAAGATACTACGCCCTAAAAGCCGAAATGATAGATTCCTGCACTGACGTTAAGTGATTATGTGCAGTAGGTAATAGCCTAATAGATAAAACGGCCTCTCAGTCGAGGGTCTGAGGTTCGAATCCCAGGCACGCACCTGATTTATCTAACAGTGATGTAGGTATTAGAAAATAATGATCATTGATTTCCATAGTGAGACAACTTACACACCTGAAAATTGGCTAAAAATGTCCTGAATGGTGTTTGTAGTGTACCTATACCAAACCACCATACAATACCAAGTTCTGTCATTCTAAGAGTACGTGCAGACCTTCTCCAGCAGACATTATTCAAATCCATAGGCATTCGTAATAAACTCCGAATACGACAATAATTCTACCTGAAACCGTTGAGATGCATTGTTATCTCTGACAACTAAATTAGAACGTTTCATTCTAGTAGGTACTAGTTCTATGTCTAATTGCAGGACATAATACGAGTTAGTTGTATAATACATCGTTCCATCTGTGTTATACCGGCGGATGAAAAAAAAACAGGTCGTCTAGTCCCTGATAGTTCGTCTGAACCTATGTTGAGGTTCGGAGTAAATAGGCTTCGAAATTTCTTGATAAATACAAAAAAGAACAAACTCATCTTTGAAGCTTTTGGGGGTGTTCGGACCACTATATTCCCCCTCCGTTCTTATGCATTCAAGTATCTTCTTCGCTTTTCTAACGAAAGGAAAACATTCTTAACACTGCAATTATTTGACTCTGGTCCAAAAAAAGTTTAGGCTACCCGGCCATCCATACGCATTTGACAATGACAATTAGTTGGTAACATTTTTGGAAAGGCATTCGATTGAGGAATTACCAACGTCCTTTTTTTCGAGCTTGAAGCAGTTATTTCAGCTCTGTGAAAGAACCGAAACCTTCTCCAAACGCCGGCTGACTTACATGAGGAGCTGCAATATATATGTGCTCGTCTTCAAACAGATCCTCTATTCTATGTAGAGTTTGATACAGCCTACACAGTAATGATCTGTACCCATCAAATTGAGAGCATTTTGTTTTATACATTAGAAGTAGCAATAGCACTACGTGGTAAAACAGTGTACCAAGTCGTCCAAGGTGTACCACACCTATTTCTAGCGTGACGCAGTTCTTGCGTTTCGGTGGAACGGTGTGGTTACCGACCTCAGATGCATTGCTACTTCCGATGAAGATGGTCTGAGATGGTCGCCTCATATAAAAGTGAGCCGGCAACCGCACCCTTCCTCCGAAACGCAAGAACTGTTTCACGCAAGAAAAAGGTGAGGCGTGGTGCTTCCCTGGTCGAACTACATTGGTTCTACCACCTGGCTTACAGATGTCCATGGGCGACAGTAACCATCATCAGGTGGACTGCATACTCGTTTGCTACTTAATCTGATAAAATATGCGTTGCTATCTCTGAGGACTAAATTGGAACGCTTCGGCACACACAGCAAAGCATAACAGTGCTACTATTAGGCAGAGACATAGTTGTGGCGATGGTTCTTCCGGAGTCAAACCAAAATAAGTTCTACCACCTTTTAGTTGCTACTAAAGTTTGTAAAAATACCGTACTGGTCATGTGCCCTCGGTAGATTACGCTCAGCTTCGAGAACCGACAATACGCGTAATATAGAAAACACGATTAAATTTCCTCACCATATTTCCTTAAGCACTAAAATGATAATTAATTTTTAAAACGCACTGATTCCAAAAGTCATATTGTCTCAGATTTGAGAGGTATAGGCGAATTTCTTTATTTTATTCTCATGGCTTAGTTAAAAAGATTTATATGGGTGCTTGTGATAAAAAATATTTTGATCTCATTCATTGCTATTGCAAATCTATCTGGATAATTACAATCCAGAGTCATTGAAAGACACGAGTAAGAAAAATAAACGCAAGACTTGTTACGTATCCAACGAGTAATATTCAAGCCTTTCTCTTCCTTCCGTCTATTGTAATAAGGCCGAAAATACTTTGTGACGATCACAATACGTCGCAATGCTGTTGCAACCTACGTGAAGGCTGTTGGAGAAATTGAACCGTATTATCGACGCCCAAGGAACATTTTTGTACGAACTTGGACCCTTTCACACCGGTCTGTAATAGACCTTACTTGTGGCAACGTGTTTTGTTGGTTGTGGAATTTTTAGTGTAGCTTACGGTGTGATATGTACCTATATCTACTCGACTATACTTTATTCATTAATGAGAAGTATTTTTGGTTTACCTTCATAACGTGTAGATGTCTATTGATTTACATCAGCAACCATCTTGGTCATCTCATCATCTTGGTCATTTCAAAAGACGCGAGGTATTTGTGATCGGCTTTAACAGAACCTGTTCTGATAAGAGTTGGATGCAGATGTCGATGGGCGGCGATGACCACTCATCAAGTGCACTACATGCCCTTATGCTATTTCAGTATCATAAAAACATCAGCGCCATGGTGCCAGAAAAGCACCGTTCCCACTCTTCCCTTAGAAGAAAAACGGTTTATATCTAGGAGCGTCTCTCTACGAGGTTATTTTTTTACCACCATACCATTTTTTCAGGTCATCAACATCCAAAGAGGAACTTAATGACTACGACAAAAGCCTATAATGGTTTTAGCCAGCAGTAGATTGCTAAACTTAGTATATTCCTATTTATATATAGGATTTACCACTTCACTTTTCCACCTCTTAGTGAAGTTTTATCAATTTTGCGCTAGAACTCTACATTTTTGGGTTAAAGATAGCCGTATGTTACTGTTTATAAATGTCCTAACTCTCTGTAAATATTTTTTTCATTATTCAACTAGTTTTTTTTATGAATGTAATCAAATAAAATATATTTTTTTATAAAAATAGATATAAACTTTGTATTTATCTAGTTTTCTATATATTATTATATTTATATTGTTGTTAATTAATTAATCAATTGTATTTTTTTTCATTTTTTGTGTTCATCTGTTTTCATTTTTTAGTATAAGGGTTAATCTACATTATTTCATAGATTTTAGGAAATTAGAAATAATTAGAATTTATTTAAGGAATAACTACATACATATCTTAGTTTATTATTTTACACGATTATACTATACAACAATATTTTTACTATACATCAATGTTTAATTTCTTAATAAAATAACTTCCAATACAATTAAAAGTATCTACTATTTATTGGAATCATAAATTTGTTAGAGAAAAATCTATCATCATCTTCGCTTAGTCTAAATCTTTGTTATAAATTAAAAAAATATATATATATTTGAACCCATCTATTACAATAAATAACTATTACATTTTACTATTACACTTACTATAAACATTACTATTACACTTTACTATGGTGACATCTAGTTCTGCAATTTCAATAACAATTCTGTTTGAGTAATATACAATATAAATTATGCATAAAGTCAATTATAAAATGTTACAAAATGTATTTGCCCGTCGATCCATGAAAAGTTACAATTATTTACATAATAATAATATAAATAAACTTGTAGCGAGATAAAATCGACTAACTTTTAAGAAAACTACCGTGTAGTTTCTTACTATGTTTTTTAATATCGATTCGTTAATGTTATTGACATCGGAAGGTGGTTGAAGGTACTCATATTGATTTAACTGTAACATTGCTATATCCATCTCTAGTTATCGTATGGTAAAGTAGAAATACTAGGGGCGTGTGAATAATTTGAACCTATGAATTATTAGTTTTGAATCGAGTCCTAACATTCCATTCGAAACTCGAATTTTCGTAAAATTCGATTTTTTAGACATAGACGCGAAATATTTCATTTTTTCGCATATTACAGATTGTGAAATATAAAATATTAGATTATAAAATATGTATTATATTTTTAAACCTAATATTTTAAAGGTGTTCTACATTTAAAATATTAGATTAAAAAATCTAAATCATTGGATAACAATACCTAATTTTACATTTAACAATATCTCAACGTACTTTCTTTATACAATAATGTTTTATTTTTTTTTATTTATGAGCCCTTTTTAAAATAAATTAAAATCACCACCTGAGATTAACGTGATAATCTCAGGCGGTGCCTTAACGCAGTGCAATCTTAACTGTATTTCCTTATCAACGAACAGCTTCATGATTTTCAAATCATTTACAGTAAAATATCAATATATTTAGAAGCGAGGTTTAATTATATTTTATGGAGGTGAAAGGTAAAATAAGGTTGAGACGGTCTTAGTATAACCATCTCACCTATTTACCGCTAGGCGGCGCACGCAACGCAGCTCTGAAGGACTGGAGCTCAAACTTAAAATCAAAATCCAAAATAAGGAACATAGACAAGTTATATTGCATAAAATAAATGAAAAGTTTTATTTTTGATTAACTCATCTAGTGATTCTTATGTAATTTCTTTGGGAGTAAGCGAAAAAAACAAATTTACTTCTTAAAGGTATTTGGTATTCTACGCAGAATGCGTTTAGGCTGTAATTCATTATGATATATGTTATTTTGTTGATTTAACGCAATTTTTAAAACCATTTAAAGAAATCTAAGACAGATCTTTGAATCATATTTTCCTTTAGAAATAGGCTGAACGGCTTACAGTTACAGAAAGTGATTTTTTTTTAATGTAATTTAATATCATTAGATAACATCAGACGGTTTAATGTATTACTTTGTTTTAAGAAAAAGTAATAAAGGAGTATTTGACTCACCTGATAGTAAATGGTTACTACCACGCATGAACATCTGTAAGCAACTTCATATAGAACAGGAATTAGATCTTAAGTCGATCACAGATGCGTTGCTACTCCTGAGGACTAAGATGCTCGTCTGATATACTATAAGTAAGCCGGCAACCACACACTTCTACCTAAACGGAAGAACTGTTTCACGTTTATAAAATAAAGATTCATTGTTGTTTGATAAAAGCAATCTTAAAGGAATGAAATGGTGTTTTGAAAAAATATGTTACCTATACTTATAATATGTAAAATATGACATACAAATAACTTAATCATACACAGTAAGTGTTAAAATATAACTATGTTCATTTAACATAATTTAGATTTTTTTGTCTCCTATTTATTTGTTACGCTATTTCGAATTGTTTATTTTATTTGTGCTATATTTTTTTTGGAAAAAAATACATCATCTCAGTCTCATTTTGATAATCTGAAACCCACTCAAAACCTCTTCAATTGCTAACAAGCTTGACCGTGCCCCAAAAATAATATACGATACAAGATTAAATACGAAAACCGAAATATAGGTATACCGAAACTAGTCACGCGAATTTATCTACGCTAGGTTTCCTTCATAGAATACATTTTTTTTAAATATTATGAAATCAGCAAGTGAACATGTAGTTCCTCTGACAATAAGTGGTAATTTGCCTATAGACATGTACATTATAAATGTATATGTACAGATATATGGTCTAAATAAGAGACAATTCTTATTTCTATATTGATTAAAGTAATACATTGTTTCTTGTTTCTTGTTCTAGTCAAAAGGTGGCTGCGGTCGAGTGGACTTCGATGAACGCTTCGTAAAACAAAATATCTGCTGCATTATGTGTCGCTGCTGAGCATTGGGCATACCCGCGACAGTAGGGTCTAGATTATCAGCGCTTTCCCTTGGGTAGAGCGCGACCAGCACTCGTAATAAGTGTCTGATGAATAAGTGACGCTGAATCTGATGGTAAGGGATGAAATAGGCCCAATGTGAAAAACTATTTCCAAAAAAATACCATTTTAATGACGCCTTTTCACAACGTAAATACGTATAATAGAGCTCTCCTTCAAAACCGGCGATGCATTGGCGACTCGTCTGGTGTTGCAAATGTCCATAGGCGACGGTGACTACTTTCCATCAGGTGGCCCGTCTGCCTTATCGTTAGGAACAGCTATAAAAAAAACGTATAATAAATAAATTAATTTATAATTGCAATAAATTATGTTTTTGTTACATGAACAATGTAGTAAATAGATGCTATTTTTTATATTTTATATTATAAAGCTCAAAAGTTTGTTTGTTTGGTCGAACGCGCTAATCTCAGGAATTATTGGTTCGAATTGAAAAAATATTTCGGTGTTGAACAGTCCATTTATTGAGGAAGCTTTAGGCTATATAACATCACGCTTTTGTTTGTTTTCTTCTTGTGTAGTGACGGGTAAAACAGCGGGACAATGCTAGTAAATTTATAATGTTTTTTCGCGCGGGAATGCTTGCCATTATGCTATTTAGTTCGTAATGTCATTGCGTTAGGAAACATTGTAAATCGTAAAGATACAGCTCTCCAAAAAGCTTGTTTACTATAGAAGTGACTTCGACTAGCGTTATAGACATTGGATAAATACCACTAGATTAGTAAATTTTGAAATTTAATTGTTAAATTTAATTTGTTTGTTTTACAAAGGATTAGCTTAGCTATCCAAAGGGGAAATATGGCCAGTCTCCTAGGTATCCTTCCAAAAGACAGTGGTTTGGACTCTTTGTTTTATTTATAGTTTAATTTTTATTTAATATAACTATTGTATATAACTATTGCAATTATAACTATTGTAAATAATTGTTTTAAGCTTATTATAATTGAATAAACAAAATTAAATACAGAATATGGAAGTGACTTGGACTAGAGGCTTAGACATTCGAAGAATAGACAGAATAGACTAAATTAATATTTTTTTAAATTTAAGTATAAAATTATTATAAATTAATAATTTTTGAAATTCAATTATCAAATTATTATTCTATAAAATATAGAATATAGAAGTGACATCGACTAGCGTTTTAGACATTTGAAGAATAGACTAAATTAGTAAAAATGAAATTTAAGTATAAAAATATTATTGGGAAGAAATTGCCATTTTTCTTGGCATTCTATAAAATCGATTATTTGACATGTACTTTTTGTTTTTTTCAAACATTTTGTTATGTTTTCATGAATGATATTTTTTTACTACTCCTCTCTTTTTTATTTTAATTTAAACTATATTCTACAAATAATTTATTTCTTGCTGCAAAATAGTTATACGCTAGGAAATCTTGGAATTAATAATTAAGCTGCATGTATCTTGTGTGGTGTGCGAGGCAGTGAACTGTTTATATATAAGTTTCTCTTATCAATGCTTGAGTTTTTTATTGTGTTATAAAGTGGTAAATGAACGCACATTTAGTGTAGCAGATATATTCCAATGCTATGATAGTATATAGTAACTTGTATTTTTATGTATAAGGCTCTTGATTTCGGAGTTGAAAGTCATCTACGTTACTCTGTATGTATGTTTTGTAGTAGCGTCATCAAAATCGGCTCGGGTTTTCTCTTGCAATAAGCTTTCTTTTATCAGATTAACGTAAGCAAACAAGCTTGCAGTCGGCCTGATAGTAAGTGGTTACTGCCGCCCATGGTCATATACAACTTCATATAGAACAGAGGTTCTATCTGAAGTCGATCACAGATGCGTTGCTGCTTCGAAGGACTCAGGTAGGCCTCATATGTAAACCGGCAACTGTACCCTTCCACAGAAACGCAAGAACTGTTTCTCATTAGAAATAGTTGTGGTGGTACTATTAGTAACAACACACCTATTTCTAATGAATGTGGTGGTACTGTACTTCAACTACACTAGTTCTACCACCTGGAATAGATTAGAGTCTTTGTCGATTTTTAACAGTTCCTCGTTATTTTTAACTGATCTCAAAAAGGGAGAGAATATAACTTTAAAATATATTGGAAAATAATTTGGCAATACTTAAAAAGATAAGAAGAAAATACAAACAGACAGACCTTAAGAATGGCTTGGGCCTTTACAATAATGAGCAATGAATTCGATTGTAAATGTAGAGCCCTTGTTCGTATTAATGGCAAAGTTCCAATGAAAATAAGGATATAAGTTTTTCGTTTTTTAAGCAAACCTTTTTTACATAATTAGTCCGTAGTGACTTCTACCTTTAAGTAAAAGTCTCGACAGAATAGATTTCGCAAGCAGATAACACACAGGGATAGTAAAAAAGTAATCTTTTTGCACACATACATATTTATGGACTTAGTAAATTGAAAATATTTTGAAATTGTATACACTTCACGAAATATGTATATTATGTATATTTGGTCCATCGATACTAGAGCAACAAAGGCTTAGATACTTCCCCCCTTCCTAAATTAAATTTTTTATAGTTGAGTTTTTCGATAAATAATTTGTCGTGAACCCAAGTTAGATTCTTTTAACAATAAAAAAAACTTATACAAATATTCAGAAACTATAATTAGAATATAATAATATATAGTTAGATGAATATTTCTGTTAATATTTATTTATGTTTGTACAAAGTACTGTAGCTAAAGCTAAAACAGTGAAAAATATATCGAAGGAAAAGTTGTTTGCTAGTATTTATTGGTCGCATTTTGAAAGATTTTATTTCCAAAGTCTCTAGTATTGGGAACCCTCTTTTCTGAAGATCCTGAGGCTGTAGTCCCGGATGCCTTGTCATGCATTATCAAGCTCTGTTGTTCTGGTCTAAGACAACGAGAGGAATAAAGGAGAAGGTACCAACTTATTCCTCGAGGTACCTGGTTGTTCTCGGATGAGACTTTTATCTTATCTGAGGAGGTTTGTAGGCGCCGGTCAATCTATGAAATACAATAAATATATTTATAAAAGATATAATATCGCTGCTAGAATTGTGTAACACAACACAAACACAAATAACACAACACAAATTTTACAGGAGAGCGAGTTTTTCAACTTAATTATTTGTTTTAGTTTTGTAAGGAATAAAGCAAAAAAAAAGTAGAGCACCTAATTATTTAATTCTAAAACTATTTATTTTTCATAAAACTGTATCTTCAATTCGATATTGATGAATTTTGAATTATTTCGTCATACATACAAAGGAGTAATATGTATATCTGGCATAGTAACTATGTTAACTTCAATCCTGCTGTCCTGCTCACTCGTAAAATGACACCAAGTGAAGAGTCAGCATAGCGTTCACGGTAAAATGGCGCGTAGCAAATAATTGATTCTTTTGTCTATTGTATTTATATAAAGCATTGTTTTTATTTATTAATAAATCATTAGTGGTGTGCCATCTTAATCCCACCATTAATAAACAGTTCGTTTTGAGTGCATGCTGTGAAATTTCTTTGTAAAATTTTCTCGGATGAGCTTATTGAAAAGTAGTGATTAAAAGGGTATAATCATCAAGCATCATAAAGGACTGACTAATAATCTGTGTTACTAACCGAATCGAATCCGAAGCTAGTTACTCTCTTCACATCAGACATCCATGGGCATAAGATATAATATTTGTTTTAAATCAAAAATCAACCACGCTCGTTATTATTCCACTGCTGGATTTTACAACTTCTTTTGTAATAAAAAGGGTACATTATCAAAAAGTTAAAGTTTAAAATTATACTAATAATTTATTATCTATTGTAATAAGAACATGTACTTAACAATAAAATAATAAACACTTTCTCATACGGTAACGTAAAGTGACACCGACTGCGATGTAAGCTTTTGCGTGCATTTGTATGTTTGTATGTACCTACAAGTAAACGTCTGACATTAACCTAAATAATATATTTAACCTACGTACCTAAATTATAGAAAAAAAATTATGTACATGTCAAGTGAAACTAAATGAAATGTCTCATTTTGCATAGACCTACGGGGGCACTTACAAATTATCAGTTACAGTATTTTTTTCTAACACTACCACCAGATCGGAACACACCCTCAACAGAGAAGATTCGATAAGAAACTTAGCGGGTTTTTCTTTTTTTGTATATATATTTTTTACAATTTGTTTTTTACATAGCAATAAAAGTTAGCTCCCGTCATGACATCAAACTATTATGGTTGATGACAAATATACCTATGGTAAATTAATAATTTTCTAAAATTTTTGTCACACAACAGAGGATGGACACCAATCCTCTGTTGTGTGACAAACATTTTAGAAAATTATCAGAATTAGGCCATTATCCATCATACTGGCCCAGTGGTACACATTGGTAGCTCACATTTCTTTGAGAACTTGAGAAGAAAAATCTTACCTCAATTATTTGCTGAGTTCCCAAACGTGGAACCTCTAGACTATCGCTATTTACTTCCTTAATAGTAATTTTTACATGTGTTATGATTTTATACACACATACAAACAAAAACTGACGCTCAGATTTACATCTAATTGAATAACTTAGGTCTGAGAATCGAATCTCTTTTCAAAAATGTATTGCTACTATCCAGTACAAAACAAAATCGTGTTTATCATACTTATTTAAATGTATTGACATCATTATTATTTCTCAAACGACATTGCAATCTGACTCCGAGTGTAGAGTCAGCTATGCTCTACGCAAAGGAACATTACCAAACATGTTGTACTTACAATGTATTGCGTAACATGAATTCAGTATTAGTTGTAAACAAATGTATTTTTAAGGTAATTATTTACAGATGGTAGTACCAATGTATTTCGATGGGGGACGTACCACCACACCTATTTCTAGCGTGAAGCAGTTCTTGCGTTTCGGTGGAAGGATGTCGTTGCCGGCTCACTTGTATATGAGGCGACCACCTTAGTCCTCGGGAGTAGCGACGCAACTGTAATCGACTTCAGATGG
>DWNE01008905.1:0-11236 GCA_018249875.1 Cecropterus toxeus | reverse complement strand
CCCGCGTGGCGGAGCGGTCACCATACCGGTCTGACACGCAGTGGGTCCCGGGTTCGATCCCCGGCCAGACAGAAATGAATGATGAGTTGAGAACTCTGTTCTGGGTCTGAGTGTTTGTGTATTCGTCTTTATGTGCTATGACACCCACGACACAGGAGAACATCCTACTGTGGAGCTATCTATGTGTGTAGGAAGCGTTTATGTTATGTTATGTTTATATTATTTTTTAAGATAAGGTTGTTTATGATATTATGACATAAGATACTAAATTTCAGCCAAAATAATGTTCTAAAAACCCTCATTTGGGAAAACTTATATGTGAATTGTGTTAACGAAATCAAATAGGTATTTAAACAATGGAATAATTTAATAAGGTCCCAGAGGTATAAAGGCATTTCAATATATTCATAGTTTAAATGGTTACACAGGTATATTAGTCATGTCTATAGTCTATTTCTATTCGAGACCTGACTACATATTACATATATTTGAGGACTTAATGTAAAATGTAGTTGTTAACTGAAATAAGTAATAGCTGGCATTATTCTGTACAAATGGCCGATAAAACTATTTGGCATTGCAAAGATCAGATTCCAGAAGTCATTTATGTCTGGAACTAATCTCAGTTTGGAATTGGAATGCCGCGCTACTTTATTACCGAAATGCAGTTGCTTTAATTAATTATCTATTTTCAATTTCTCAATCAATCAACGTCGTATGTATCTATAAGCTATGTTTTCTCAGTGAGTAATTAATGGCAAGATCTATTATATTGCGTTATGAGTCGTACATGTGGTTGACTATAACTGTAACCTGCGACGAATGAGTTGGAATGTTTCGAATAAGTATCCCTTCACATCCACCCGACCCATAGACAGTACAAGTAAAATAAATTTACCGCTGAAGAAAGATAACTTAATAACGATACAGATGGACATGTCATTGTGTAACCAACATCATTTAAAACAGAGGTTCTATCTGAAGTCTCATAATGCGTTGCTACTCCCGAGGAGGTCGCCGCCTCGAGGTGAGCCAGCAATCACACGCTTCTACCGAAACTCAAGAACTACTTCACGCTTGATATAGGCGGTGGTACCTCCCAGGCCAAATTATACTCTTCCTACCACCTTGCAAATATGGTTCACATAGGTGTTTGGTATACTTCGAACATTTTGTGAACTTTCCCTTACTTTGTTTTCTTTCTCGCTGTTTAAGCAATTAATTTATAAAATGTACATAATGCTCATGATCAATGGCATGTGGCTTAGGATTTCAAACAATAAACTCCAATGCAATGCGACAGGTTGTTCATATCTTTAGCATATTAGTACTTTCGCATATTCGAATATAAAACTATTTACGTCACTTTAATTTTATCAATGTATATTTATAAATAGAGGGCGAAAATCGTAAAGGAAGAAATAAACATAAAAGTAAGACTTCTTAATTTCGATGTTAAAAATTGAGATTGACATTTGACCTTTTAGGTTTTCGATTTATAGCAAAGCCATCGAGATTTCTTGGTTCTATTTAGAGATTCTGAATTAGAGGAATTTCTAATGTTCGAAATTATAATAATCTTAGAATATTATATATATAAAACGAGTTTTTAATTCTAATGAAAAACAACTTTTTAGCAAGGCGCAAATTAAACTTAATGCATGGATCTATATCTCGGGAAAAATTTGGGAATCAAGAGAGACGCTTCGACGCTCACTCAGATTATTTTTGCCAATTACCTTGTTGCTTTAAAACTTGCACTTTCCCGAAAATACGCTCGCTCACCTGAATTTTGGCTTCACTGATTTTTAGTTTGTCTCGCCTTCGTAAAATTCGAAATTTTAAAAACGGAATTTACCAATGAAATGCAATTTAAAGAAGAATGGACCCTATTTTTCGGACGTTTACCAAAAATAGAACGGGTTCGGCATGGTGTGCTACACAGAAATCTGTGACGAAACGGGGTCGTCCAATTTATGTATTCTCGAGAGGAAGAGCGATTTTGTATAACTTTTGTTTGCCCGTTAATTAATGAAATATTCACACACAATATTTTGCGAAATGTATTTTAATATTAAGCGAATTTTACTGTTTATACTAATTATATTTGGTAACATGGTGTGGTTTTATTTGAAGATATAATTTAAAAGGGAAAACCTTTCGGAAACTGGAAATTAATTAAACTACAAACATACTTCGTTATTGTAACTTTGACAAATTAGAAAGTTAAGCTCTAACAGAATCAACGGACTTCGGCGCTCTTTCAAATTATTTTAAGAATAATTGCCTTGTTAATGAAACATTTTGTAGCAAAAATAGGTTTGCTATGAATGTAACTTAACAGGATTTACTGGAATTTCAGTTTGTCTCGTGTCTATGAAGTTCGTAAATTAGAAGACGGAATTTACCAGTAAAATGCAATTTGGTGGAGAATGACAGTTTCTATTTCGGACCTTTACTAAAAATCGAACAAGCTAGACGTGGGGTGCTACACTGAAATCTGTGATGTAGCTGGGTCAAATTTACGTATTTTCGAGAGCGATATAACTTTTGTGTACCCGTTAATTAACTTCAGCGTCAATATTTTAGGGTTATATTTAACTTAACTCTGCGAATTTTACTGTTTGCCTCTTAACTCCGCTCTACTTGACGACATCACGATATGAGTACGTATTGCTTTAAAAATTATTTGCCCAATTTGCAAAATATTGAAATTCGAAGGACATGTTTAAATGTCAAGTTTACTATTTCTTCTACTTCATTACCATGATATAATCTACTTATTATAGAAATTTACGTCAAAAAGATGCCTCGACTTTTGTATCTTACTTTCAAAAAAGCAAATCTCCGATATATTCAATTTTTTGTACGAATTTCGGCACGAAATGGCTTCCTATAATAAGCCTGAAATTGATATTTTTGACTCTTCGGTAGGCTCTTTTTAATGAACGTAATACGGTCTTACGGTTTCTATAAAATGGGAAAATATACGAGTTGTGTATGTATTATGTTACAAGAACAATGACCCATATTCGTGGGTACTGAACAACGAGATGAAAGAAGTTGCTGGCAACATTGTCTGTGGCACATGTCTGGCTTAATTAACGAGTATTTCGAATGTGATTTGGTTTTAGTGAACCAATTTATAGTTCTAACTAGATGTTTACTTTATATTGTTTTAAATAGATTTATGTTTTAGACATATTTTATTAGGAGTTTACTTGTATTTCTTTCTTTATATTACAGTTAATTGTTTCATATTGACTATTTTTTACCAGATTTAAATAGGAAACAAGCATGTAGTCCACCTACCACCACCAGAACAGAGGTTCTTTTTAAAGTCAATCAAATATGCTTTTGCTACTCCCGGTGACTTAGATACTCACATATAAGCGAGCCAGCAACCACTACGACCGAGACGCAAGAAGAACTTAATTTGAACTATTATAAAGAACGTTAGAAATAGGTATGCTGATGGTATCTCCCCGCTCCAATTACACTGGTAATTAAAAAGATCATCTAAAACTATCATTTTTATATTTTGCCGGACATTCCTCTTATAATTATTAATGATTCTAATATTAATAAACAGATTAAGACAAACAGCTAGTAAATAACGAATTAATAGGCTTTTTGATCTTTTGATTATGGTATGAACAACTCTTGAACAAGGTATTTTACTTATGGTGTATTTGTTCCATTCTGGTGCACCTCATTACTTGTTACCTGGGTATTGGAACATATATACCCTAAATACTACTCACTAATTCTAATAAATAATTAATCTAATCATATATAATTAATCTAATAATTAAATCATATAATTAATCTAATAATTAAATAATAATTCTTTTTAGATATTTAAATTAAAAATTGACCTATATTTATGCACAGAACTTGTCGCTTTTTATGACTTACGTTATCTAACCAATGGCTTCTAGTTTGCCGTAAACTTAAAACTATCTTCTCCGTTAAACTTCCTAGCGTAGATAGATTAATACTGCTAGTGCCTGTCAACAACTTTGTGACCACAATCCATGCATCTAGTTTGAAATATCTGAACAAAAACTTGTTGTAAGTACCATATACATATGTTTTATTGTGACATAAAAGAAGCACATTCCATTGTAGTGTAAAAGCTGTTTATAGACGTGTATTAACTTTTATCCCCTTCAGTGTGGAGAGGGCGTGTCGCAGGGGACGTTCTGTAACCTGAATACGACCCTTCCATTCCGGAAGCTTAGACCTACATTATATTATATGTACATGAGTAAACTGCGACAATTTACTGACATATATCGCGTATCTTCGATTCACATTGGCATAAAGATTGTGACGAATATCTGTCAGAAAGTCCAGGGTTCGATTATCAGCCAGGTGAGACGGTAAAATATTTATCTATTAATCTTAATTTATTTAATATAATTTTAAATTAATTTTAATTAAATTTTATACTGTATACTTTAATTGAATTTAATATAATATTACGAAGCTGAAGAGTTTGTTTTGGTTGAACGCGCTAATCTCAAAACTACTGGTTCGAATTAAAAAATATTTATGTGTTTAAATAGTTCATTCAGTATCAACACGCTATGTTTGTTTATTTGTTATTTTCTTATGTAATAGCGAGTGAAACCGAGCTAGTAATTAATGAACAAAACAGTAGTTATATTGAGAAATATAGTGACTATTTTATATACTTACGTTTATTTCATATAGGCCCATGTTAGCACTAACAAATTGTTGATAACCATTATGTTTTTGTGTAATCTTGAAATGGATACTATCTGTATTAGAACATCGAAGTGAAGTATGGAACCATCAGGAATTGTGTGAGGTCCAAGGTAGAATGTTGTCAATATCCACACATACAAAGAGTACCCAATCGGCAATTTGACGTTAATTAATTACTTGAACCTAATATTGTTCAAAGCGATAACCTGTAGGTACAAACTATAGCGGTCTACCTTCTGAACTTACCTGAGAATAATCTGATAGCTACGAGTGCTACGAACGCCAAGGGTTACGTGTATTCGTAGCTCTCAGGTTTCGGTATCTACGAGTAGCTACGTTAGAATAGACTTTCGGCATACTATTGTACACCCTTAGGGAGAATATTGGTTTATTTTTATACCTGGTCGATGAAGGAATTTATAAAAGTCTTTTTCTGTTTATAAATTACATGCATTCGAAACATCATATTATTATTTTAAGGTATAATTATGACCTGCTATAGTTTACCCGCGGTTCAATTACCATAATATACTATCGGTCATTTACCAGTAAAAAGTGCCCTAAATTATCATACGTCATACGTCACAATCCGACAAGCCGTTTGGGCTGTAGCGCGTGCCAAAGAAATGGACGTACATACAAACATACACTCGAAAAACCTTCCCCCTTACCCCTCGTCTGACGCAGTCGGATAAAAACATTCAACAACAACATTTAAGAGAATATGTGATGATTTCATCTAACACATCGCTCGGTACAGTCACACACATAATGTGTACAAACGTATAGCTAATGGACCTTAATAGGTGCTTTCATATATGAATACAATATGCAATACATAAAAGACAATCCGTTTTCAGATTCTAGATACGTGTTCAAAGGAATGGCACTGCTTCTGAAACATTTCGTGACATAGGTGCTGTCTGATAAGGACTTTTAGTACAATAATGTTTAAGTTAAATCATTTCTATACCACAATATGTTTTAGTGTAATTACACTAGTTTTTTTTATACACATATTAATAAAGTGAAGAAGGCTCAGAGGTTCAAATCCCAGAAAAGCACAACGGATTTTTCTAAGATAATGTGCATATTAGAATTTGATTATCATAGCATTACGGTGAAGGAAACCTGTGAGGAAACCTGCTCATTTGAGGTTCTTCCTAAAAAACCAGTACTCAAAGGTCTACCAATTCGCCAGCGCGGTGGATGCCTAAAACTGATGGATGGCCCGTGCCAAACAGTAGGACGACAATGGGTTGACAATGATGATAGTGAAAAATACCATTATGGTAATGCGACTCGTATATAAATTAACATTCTAAAAATTTAAATAGAACAAATTCCTTAACTATCATGATTTCTCTGTGCTATTTTTGTCGTAGTTCCAAATATGTTCAGATAAAGAAAATATATAAGATTAATTTCTTTTTTAGAGTTATTATCGGATGGTTATAAATATAACATGTAGATTACATTTTCAGCATAAACTAAGCAAAATTATTATTTGACTATTAGCGCACATTTGGGAATATTTATACAAATTACAGCCATTTACCAATTTAACAAATGTAATGCGTCTAATACGTGTAATATAACTTTAAATATGAGTAATGAAATAATTTTCTGAAATTGTAACAGCAAACTGTTACTGTACAGGCTTTTGGCTGCATTCCGTTTATAGCCATCTGGATATGAATCTAATTCCCTAACTCGCTTTGCCATATTAAGCCGGAAACATAAGTGAGCGCTCTGAAGACAATTTAAGATTATTGATTCAAGAGTATATTACAGTTCGCATCAAAGTTCTAGGGTTCTTCGTAAATTAATTCCGTAGATAATAATGTCCTACATATTTCTGTGAAATACAAAAATTGAAATACAAAAATGACTATTGTGTTTTGTATTTGAGTTTTGCTTTTATCTTAGTCCTCAATGCCTTTATGGGCGACCACAAATATAACTCCAAATCTATCTTTGGTTCTATCTGTGGTGAATTTTAGATGCGTATAGGCGCCAGTTACCACTCATTCCCGCTCGCCTATCTGACAACGTTTGTGTCGAAACAGACACATACCGGCCTGACGCGCAGTGGGTTCCGAATTGATTTTAAATTTCTATTCTGGGCCTAAATATTTTCGTATTCATCTTTGCATGAATAGGTAGGTGTACATAAGAATACCTAAAACTTTTGCGGAGAACTGTTGACAGGTGTGTTTACACCTGTAAACATATTTGCATCATGGAAAACTGTTAAAAGGTGCGTTTACACCTGTTAATATATATGCATAATATTTTTAGATGAAACGTACTATAATACATTTGACGTGATTGAGGCACAATATCCTATATAAAACTTAAAAAACGCGTCTCGTCTTACAAAATAGTCATCATTACAGCCTATACCGGTTTGATGCGCAGAGGTTTTAGGATTCAATCCACGACCAGGCAGATAACAATCCTAGATTATTTTCTGGGTCGGAGTATTCATGCTTCTGTGTGTGCATGTGTAGATATATGTGTGAGTATATGTTTGGTTGTGACAGAGTGATATCATATATGTGATGTGTGTATTGTCCTCCTACCAGATCCTATAACTATGAAGCTATATTTGTTAAAGCATCCTCATAAAAACAGAAGAATGTATTTCCTTACTCTGATTAGTCACTCTTAGAAATAATACAATAAATACTAGGCCAATAATAAAACATGGTCATATACATAATATCCGTAGATTACCGAGCATTATGTATTTACAAAGCCGGTTATCCACTGCAGAGATGATGTAATATCAGCCTCGTTACAGAATAACTTATTACTGCATGCCCTGACACTATCCGCATGTAGGATTTAAGCGGCTTATCCATCCATCGTAATGACGTCCAAACGACCTAAAACATTAAAAGCGTTAACTATTTTAACGAATGCACATAACCTTTTTATTTATAACTTAATGATGCGTCTTTATAACGTAAATGATAAGACGCTAGCGGTTTATCTGATGGTTGTCTACGATCATCGATATTATAAGCCAGAATTATGTCGAGGCCGTCGATACATAAATATTACTACTTGTTTAATAGTAATGTAACATAAACTAAAACTAAGTAAAAAAAATGGGCGCCACGGAACGCTTGGCAGATGTGAAACATCGTGTTCGTGCAAGTAATATGCATTAAAGATATGATTGCGACAGGAACTAAATATAAATAAAAATAACGTCATATACGAACTGTACCGCGCACTAAATCGAACTGGCATCGCAGCCCGCTTAGTTTTCTTCCGCTTAGTTTCGTTCGATACTTAATAGTTCCGACAATGTATAACAGATGGCGCAGAAATAAATGAAACATCGCCACGCCAAGAATACACGCTTTCTACACTCATAGCCCCACACTAGGATTTCCTCCTGTGTCGTGGGTGCCATGGACACACAAACACCCAGACCCAGAACAGAAATCTAAACTCATCATTCATATTTCTGTCTGGCCGGGAATCGAACCCGGGACCCACTGCGCGTCAGACCGGTATGGTGACTGCTCCGCCACGCGGCTCGTCGAGAATCAGGTTTACCTGCGTCTATATACATTTTACATCAAAAACTTATAAAAGACAGTAATGTAACTCAAAAAGACTTATTTATCTTTACAGACAAACAAGCAGATACACACGTTAAAGCATAATACCGCTTTTTTACGTCGGAGGATAAAAACGAATGTGATTTACAAAATTTTCAGTCCGAATTCTAACATTAGCTAGTAAATTGATGTTCAGTTTATCTCGGTAATGGATTCGAGCGCAGAGGGTTTTATCACCTTAACATGTAGTGAGGATGAACGATTATCCACTTTACCGTATAAGTTATTTCTGACCTAACGGTATGCGCGGCTAGATTTATTGACGAAGGTCAAGCGAGTTCATTGTAAGCTACAAATGAAATGTAATCAAATTTTCTGTATATCATATCTTTTTGTAGCACTTACAGATTGTCTGTTCGCATATTTCTTTTTTTTATAAGAATGAAGTTACAAACGACCACATAATGGTAATTGGATACTGCCACCCATGGACACCTCTGAGCAACTTCATATAGAACAGAGGTTCTATCTGAAGTCGATCACAGATGCGTTGCTACTCCCGGGGATTAAGATGATCGCCTCATATGTGAGTAAGCCGGCAACCACACCCTTTAACCGAAACGCATGAACTGCTTCACGCTAGAAATAGGTGTGGCAATGATACTTCCCCGGTCGAACTACATTGGTTCTACTAGCTGAGAAATTAATAGGAATTTCTATTATAAACTTACACTACCACGGAACTGGAATTATTGAATTATTTATTAATATTATAAATATATAGCACCAAGTGGTAGAACCAATGTAGTTTGACCGGGGAAGTACCACCGCCACATCTATTTCTAGCTTTAGTCTACTCAGAGTAGCTCTTGCATGCTTGCTTGCGTGGGCAACTGCCCACAGTGTGTAGTTCTCGGGAGTAGCAACGCATTTGTGATCGATTTCAGATAGAATCCCTATTCTATATGAAGCCGTTTACAGATGTCCATAGGTGGCAGTAACTACTTACCATGCTCGTTTGCTACTTCACTCTTATAAAAAACATGTTGGATTTTGGCACATAGTTGGCTTATGACCTGGATTAACACATGGGATATTCATTACTGTTATAAACTTAAAGCAGGCGGCGCTGCAGGAATAAGCTAGTATATTATATCAGTATGGTGTTAAATAGTACCTATAAAATGCATGCATGTTAGATAGCGGAGTGTAGATACGTACAAAACTTTTCAGGATTTCATACATAGACCATCGATAAAGTAGAGCTTAGTCTTTCACCGTTATTTTAAAATCTAGCGCCTCGCGTAAGTAGATACTTAGTTTAAGTAAAATAAAAGTTCAGAGTTTTCACGACTAAGACTTTCAGGTGAAACTTTCGAAACTGAAACCCTGAAGTTGTTTAAAAAGCATTTTTGCTGAAGCTTTTAGGCTTGGAGTGAATCAATAGTTCTTTAATTTAAATAGCGTAAAATAATTTGTAAGTAAATTGAGGTGCCTCCGTCACACTAGTTCCACCGTGTCTTTCGGTGAATGAGTATCGTTATCGGCTGTCATACAAAAGTGTTTCTATGACCCTTTCATGATTTCAATTCTACGGCATCACCACTAAACCAATTTCTACCTTAAAAAAGCATATTATTAATAACTCTATGTTCATACTTATTCTTCAGGAATATAAACATATATCGTAGTCGATATATAATTCAACCCTTTGTGGGGTTGCATCATCTACAAGTAGCAGCAACTACCTTTTTCATTACACCGAAGCCTTGGGAGAGACTCCGGGTTATGCGCGATTTTTACCCACTAAAACCTCCTCGGTGGCCTTCCTCAGTGCTTGCAGGGGATTCCGGGTTTTCCAATGGAACGTACCGGTGCCCCCTGTAGCGAGGGGCTCATCTCTTGGGGGACGTGTAACTGTACCCCAGCACCTACCGGTGTCTGCCACATATGTCGCCGTTCTTCTCAGGGTTGCTAGCTAGGCGGTTCGCACTCCCACTTTACCCGCCCGTAACCCCATCAATTCCCTACCATAAAATGCACTACATGCAAGTTTGCCAATCCAATTTTGTAAAAGAAAATAAAGACAAACATCAATATTGGCAAAGTATATTTCATTATTTTGAGTATTGACTGTAATTACATACTTCCATGGGCGACTTCTTATTTAGTTAGATGACGGAGCACTCTTTAACTTGCAAAACTGGATGTTCCATTTTTTCTTGCTCCGAAGTTTTTAATGAATCTAGTGCGCGAAGTTTGTCAAGTTAGACGTCGCTAACTTAGTCATTTCCTCTGCCAAGAAATGTTGCAATACTATCACTGGAATGTTTTAACATTAAATTACATTGCATTATTTATGTTTAAAATTGTTCCTTTGTAACTAATTTGTTACTTCCGTTACATAATGGAAGTAACAAATTAGTTATTGTTATTGCTCATTCGTGGAAGAAAAAACTCTTTCTCCACTCATTACCCCACAGGATTTTTTTCAGGGCCGTGGGTACCATGGACAGATAAAGATAAATTCACAATAGCCTCAACCCAGAACAGTATCTAAACTCATCATTCAGATGTGCCTGGCCAGGAATTAAACCCGAAACCCACTGAACGTCAGACCGGTATGGTAACCGCTCCGCACGACCGAGTAGTTCAACTATATTTTCCATTCGTATCAATATGTTTTATTCATGTATACTAACATGTTACTATAGTTCTGTTTCTAAGGAAGACCTTTTAATTCTCTCTTCAACCCATTATTGTCCCGCTGCTGGGCACGGGTCTTCTCTCAGACTGAGAGAGTTTTAGGCCATAGTCCACCGCGCTGGCCAAGTGCGAATTGTTAGACTTCACACACCTTTGAGAACTCTTTTTTTTAGAGAACTCTCAGATGTGCAGGTTTCCTCACGATGTTTTCCTTCACC
>DWNE01008904.1:0-11237 GCA_018249875.1 Cecropterus toxeus | reverse complement strand
ATTTTATGGGATTTCGGCAGGAATTAAGATGTTTTCAACCTTATTCTTTTACTCAAACGAAAGAGTATGATGGCTGCAAGACTTAGACCACAAAAAACGAAAATCACGAATCTACCACTTAGGCGATTGTACGTAGGGAGTGTCGATATATTATATAAAACCTGGCTTCGCTCAGGCGAAATGAGACTCATAATATACAATCTTAAAACTAGATATAATGTTAAGACTAAATGAAATGAATACGGAAAAACATGATAACTGAATTTGTTTGTTGTGACATCTCAATCAATAAAAGCTTATAATTACACACTACTATAATTCATAGATACCTACTACTCTGCCTATATGGATTACTTGTTTATTCGTAGCTAACCTTAATATATAATACAATATTAAAAATATGATAACGGAATGTTATTATTAGGTTGTTGAAAGATATGAGGAACTTTAATTTTTAAAACTATGATAAAAAAATAAAACGGTATGTAGGATGGAACTTCGTTTTGTAGACTATCGTGAGCCGAGATATCGAGTATAAGAACAAAGAACTTACAGAGTCACAGATAACTATATTATATTGTGGTCGTTGATTCCGGAGTCTTGTGTTCGACTTAAATTGAGTAATTTTTTCTGAGTTGCAGGCAATTTATAAACACAACTATCTTATAAATAAAGAAGTTATAAAAATTGCTTTAATCTTACAAGTAATAACTTTCTTCATTTATCATAATATTGTAAAAAGAACATATTCTTTCAATAATAAAACTTATTTTAATAGAATCCAATATATCTAGGATGAGTTTTAAATGGTTTTTTAGCTAATGTGCTTTAGTGCCTATAATATTTTAAGTAGTTTATGATACTAGACTTTTTTAAACTAAGTTGTTTCTAAAAAAGTTCGGCTTCAATAATCATAAAACCTGGCAATGAGCAAGGGCAGATGAATCGTCTACATATATCTAGTACATATTCACCTAAACAAAATAAACCAAACAAAAAAAACATACAGAACACTATATACGTAAAAGCTTACAGATTTATGTAAACAGCATCACACGCTAAATAAAAGCCTTGTACCACACGTCACCCTTCGATCTGCGCCGACAAGCACATTTTTCGCCTAACCCCGGTTTTTCTGGTTTCCATTTCAATCGGAGCCCCGCTAAGTGAGACAAATACATTCGTCTCGCCCGAACTCGCTGCCGATCTGTCGCTCAAACACCGGATTTGTGGCGGGGACAATAGTCAACCTTAGGCAGCGTATAATGTTGCGTTTTTATAACGATTGTACGGCGTTATACATATTGCTGCTATGCACGAATAAAAAAATACCGTCAAGGGACGCCTGGCATATTTGTTTTGATAACATACACGTTTTGTTTTGATAATGCATTACTACTTTAGTGACGTTCGTCTTATACATACTAGACTCCCATGGAGGATAGGGGATCTATTAGTTTTATACACCCCTGTGTTATTTCTTGAGGGAAATAAAAAAAAGTCAGCAAGCTTGTTTTAAAAATATTGCCGTCATAAAACGTTTGGCAGATGTGAAACATCGTATTCGTGCATTAATATGCATAAAATACAAGATTGCGATAGAAACTAAATATATATCATAATGAAACTAACGCCATCTACGTGCAGTACTCCGTTCTAAGTCGAACTATCACCGCAGCCCGCTTAATTTTGTTCGATACTTAATAGTTCCGATAATGTATAACAGATGGCGCACAAATAAATAAATGCAAGCGTTGTCTTACAATAATGTTTACCTACCTATAGATGTTACACATAAATATGGCGAAAAACCTATCTGTCACCTAGAAGGATTAGGCCTTTAATTGAGTTGTGCCAGGTCGGTGTAGTGACCGTTCTACTACGTTCTATTACGTTGTCGTTAATTTGATAGACAACGATTTTGTATTCTCACGAGAAAATCTCGTTGTGTAAGCGCCTTTAGAGCTCGTGACAAATTCACGTCGTTAGCTATATCTACAGCGGGTGGATGGCGGAAAATGAACCTGTTCAGTATTCGATGCAATTTTTTGTTAACTTTTAAAACATTTGAGTTATTAAGGTCATAAATTACGATACCTTTTTTGGGGATCGCTTGGTTTTGGGCTCGATTGGGTTGATAACTGCAATTCGTCAGGAGTTTTGCCTATTCAGTCGGTAAACAGTTTAGTAGTTTTCGCAGAAATACTATAATCGTGATATAAAAGACATTACCTATATACAATGTTAGTTAAATATAGTAGTCAAGTTAGAAAACGAATATGAGATATTCAATAAACAAGTAATGATTGTAGTTTATATAAAACTATCCATCTATCCATCAGTTTTTATAAGTCCACTGCTGGACAAAGGCGGGAGGCCTAATGGGAGGGAGATTTTGCTGATAGTAACGACGCCTAGCACGAGTGTTGTTGACCGCAGTGCATATTGATTATATAAAACTAAAAAGGGATCAAACATAAGCACCAGCTTTCAAATAAAAAAAGTCAAAATCGATTTCACCAAGTCGTAAGTATCACAATATCAAATTCGAAACACAGTCGAAACACAGTCGCATTGAAAACCTCCTCCCTTTTTGATGTCCGTAAAAAAAACGCCCTGCAAGTAACCTCACATAGAACAGGAGTTCTATCTGAAATCAATGACCGATTTACTATTCCCGAGTACTAAGATATGAGACGACATCATATGATAGCGTGCCTTGTGTCCCTCGTATAAATTTGTCTCTCTGTCGCCTCAAACGATATCCACGGGAACAGACTAGTTCTATTACAGTACGTTGTAACGAAATGAAATGAAGTCTTTATTTTTGTAGGTCTACGGTGCACCCGTAGAATCTTACAAAATGTCAGTTACAACTTTTCTTACACTACCACCGGACCTCAACCTTAACTAAGAAGATCCGACAAAAAACTCAGCGGGTTGTTTGTATAATATACCTCATTTTTAACCATCTTGTTTTTTACATGACAAAAGGGAGCTCCAGTATCTTGCTTTACATTTGACTAAACGTGAGGCTTGTTTGAAAATATTAACATTTTTATTATGATTGACTAATGATAAATAACTCTGGTTATTCCGAAATTTAAGACACTAAATTGAGTTTTAAACTAAATATAAAACTGTTATCCCTTATTTACTATTCTGCTTTCTCGAAAGGGATAATTGCCTTTGTATTACACTTGACTGTGCATATTAATTACCAGTCAGGGTTGACACAACCCGACAGTATTGATTGTGACCCTACATCATGTAAGTACATCAAGGTAGAATTACCTTCGTCAGGTGTTACGAGGTCTAACAAGCATGACGATTGGATTATGTTGACACATGACTCCAAAATGGAATGTCTAATGAGATCACGATTGCTTATGACGTCCCTTAGGCCGAAATACAGAAGAGCTGTAACTTGTTGCTTTGTACAAACTTGTGATCATAGAAGAAGTAAAACAATGGATACCTAATGATAGCTAATTTCTATTAATTACTCGTTAATTTTACTTTATTTTCGTACTACAGAGACATTAATTACATTATGATAGTTGTGTTATAACTTTAGTTAAATAGATCAAATGCAACATTACAACAAAACTTCTGGTACTGGTATTTTGAACGCATCATAGGGGACGAGCTATTCAATGCAACGTTAGAATCAATGAATCTCTAGTAATATAGTCTTGGTCATAAAGATCTAAATGTGATATTATTTAGAGTCTATTTTATTACTTCGTCTGTACCCTTAGACGTGATTGTCGTCTGTATTTTGATATTTAAGTGGATTTCTCTGTACAGAGAAGTCCACTAGCGCTCTATGCAATGCGCAGCTGATCCGATTACGTGAGAACATGATTTTAATGCAGTGGTTTTATCCTCATGTTTCTGTATCCACTTTTAGAAAATAAATTCTCTCATGTTTCTGTATTAACTTTCAGGAAATAAAATCTCTGTTATATTTACAGTAGAAGTGTGCGAATAATTCCAAGTTACGAATTATTAGTTCTGAATCGAATTGTAATATTAGATTCGAAATTCGTATTTCGAATTATTCAAAAGTTCTGTAATAATTCGCAAAAAAATCGCATAAATCGCTATTGCTTAGAATTATACAAAAATTTTCGCATTATCCGACTTTTCCGAATTATTCGTCAAATTTCAGATAATACTATAATTCAAATTTCAAAATTCACGTTTTCACATTCTATGTACCAGAGCCTTTTCAAATTTGAAAATTATGTCACTGCAAATATCCAATAACATATTATATGATATATGATTGTATATACCTAATTACACTTAACAATCAATATTGCGCACCCTCAGTGCCTGTCAAAGTGTGATATGACATTCTTAAATTCGAAACGAGGTGTATTTTAAGTCTTCTTTTTTGTAACTCATTAGTCTCTAAAAAGAAAAGAACTACTCTCTAACTTACTATGTCCAGATCTCCAACAAAATGCGTCCAGATCGGGTCGGTATTCCTCATTGCTTCTAAATCTACTTTCACGTAATCCTTACATGAAAGGATTGTAGGATTGCTCATACATGATTTTGCATACAAAACTGTTTTGGGTTCATTCATTTGTGATGCTTTTCTAATGACCTTCCGTGTACACATTACACTGACTGATTGAACTACTGAAACATGATGCATGCGGAATGTTCCGCATGCATCACATAGTGATTTGGATTACGTTGATGCATGCAAATGCCTGGAATTCGTTACTTATTGAATCGGATTCATTCGTTATGTAAAGTAATTACTTTTGTGTACACGAGCAGTTATAGGCTAGTTGTAGAGTCAGCATTTCTATAGTGTGGTCCGCCGTTTGAATTCGAGGTATGTACTTCTGATTTTTTAGGGCACATGCGGTACATTTTTTTTAATTATTTAAATAGCAAGATTTTATAGTAATCAATTCAATATTTGACATCATTATCTTTTTTCTTTTCTTTTTATTTCTATTTCTTATTATTAATGATTAAAACTATTACAATTTATTCATTAATGGTGAAAGTGTTGAATAAAATCGATTAATTAATATACTTATGTATCTACATATTAAAAACAGAAAGAAGAAATACACAAGAAAATAATTAAAGCAGTATCGTAAAAATCGCCGTAGAATTTTCCAAAATACGGGCAGCATTTCCTCTTTGAATATTATACCAATTCAATGTTGTTGTTTTCAATGTAGATATTTCAAGTCATAACAACCTGGGGCATCTCTGTTTATTAGAATCATTGAAATCTCAAGCTATTTTGCATAATAATAGCCCTCGGAACCAATCGTCTCGAGAACGCTTCAGCGAAATTTGAATACAGCCGCAAAATAGACTTAATTTAATCAATTTCAAAATCGCGATATTTCTGAACGGCTTTCCGAATTTAGTACTTAACCTATTTGATAGTCAAGTTTCAGTTACGTGATTCAGATGCTGTTTGCAAGTGAACTGAAACAAAAAATTGAAACTTCTTTAGAATCGTTGTGATTTGAAACTCGATGAAACGAAAATGCGTTACGAAAGCCGTTGTCGGCGCTGCAACTAGATGCCGCTGCACCCCTTTCAGACTCCCGCTAACGATTTTATTTCGTAGCTTGTATGAGAACTCAGGCTTTGTATATGCGTAATAAGATGGGGCTGCAGTAATTATTACTTAATCGATTTTTGAAAAAACATTGAGACAAATTTGCCTTTAAATAAAAATACATTTAAAAGTCGGAGAGACTGATTGACTGAGACTGAGAGAGATTTATTATTATTAAGGTTCACATTTGCCGTGTATACATTGCACACACACACTTTTTCAATATTTATTTTATAACATTAAAGTGGCAAACAAACATACAGTCTACCTGATGGTAAGTAGTTCCTGCTGGCCACGAATATCTGTAACAAACTTCTTATCGAACAGGAATCTAACCAGAACTCAAAGTTGCGTTGTTAATCCTGAGAACAAAGATAGTTGCCTCATTGTGAGTGAACGAGTAACCATCCATCGTCACCCAAAAGTAAGTGTGGCGGTCATAAAGTCACGTCAGTAAAGTCTGCCACATAAGTATACTGTTAATTTCAAAGGCATTTTGAACTCGATAATCATTTAGAAATTTTCAACGGTTGTATTAAAAAATCTTATCAGAATTAAAAAATATTCGAGAATAGAAGTAAGTTTGAATTCAGGATAAATACAGGTTAAGAGATATATTTTATCACTTAAGTATTAGGAATGACAAGATAGATAAAAATGAAACTGAAATAAGAGAACACTAAAATTCCGAGCGAAATAAATTTAATTTTAGCAACGTTTCTTATTTTTATTTTAGAATTTTGTATCGTAGCTCGCCTTTCTTAAGCTATTTCTGCGTTTCTTCTTATTCAAATGACCGTAAAAAAGATAGCACAATTTGAGGAGAAATTCTTATTCAGTCCTGTATTACTAATTTTATTTCGTGAGTTAAAAGTTTTGTTACTCGTATCAGTTTAAGACAAAATGTTGTGAATTTTTATTTATAAAAAGAGGAAGATATTTATTTTATAAAACTGGAGCCGGGTTACTGAACTTGACGTTAAGGTGTTATATAGAATAGTAACAATGAATATAAACTTCAAATTATATATGACTCCTAACTCCGATTTAAGCATTAAAACTGTTAGTGGCGTGATTGAGGCATCACCACCAGTGACCTTATATTTTTATTATTAATCCTTCAGCTTTGTGAGGTAAAAGGCCTAGTTAGAGTTTGTGGCAGTTGATGTCACATAGGATGTCGCTTCTGCTTACCTTCTGGATTTTGGCACTTAGTCGCCTCCTACGACATCTACGGCACGCGACATACTTATATAATTTGTAAATTAACACACATTTTTTACAAGTGTATAAAATAAATTGCACGTTTTGCGAATTTGCGTTAAAAAAATCTTAATACTTTACACCTAACAGTATATGGTCTTGCCGTCCTTACTAATCCTACAGTATAGATATAGACATTATTTATTTTGGCTGCGACCTTTTAAATTCCACTTGAATTTTCAACTGAAAAGTCATAGAGCATAAACCACGTCAATAAAATGTGACTACCATTTAACTATTAACTTTTTATAAAGCGAATCAATCATCAATCAAACGTCACACAAAAACTCGGAAGCGATTACGGCGAATAAAATGTATCTATTTCAAAGCCCTGAACGTGGTCCAAACGAAATTCCAATTAGTTGCAACGATTTGAAATTGCATCACGTACGAAGCCAATACTGAATTTTTGAATAGTTTTAGCTTTGAATGTAAATAGACGGAGTTGATGAACAAATGTAGTGGCGTTTCTACTTTTTTATTTTGTGGAAGTAAACGAGCATGCATCTGATGGTCAGTGGTCACTGCTGGTAAGGGTCAAGCTGGCCATGGTCATCTCTAATCAACCCCAGATAATATCAGAGTCTTACCTAAGGTCAGCCACAGACGTGGGCTTTCTTTACCCCAAGACTTCGACGACCCGCGTGGCCGAACGGTCACCATACCGGTCTGACGCGCAGGTCCCGGGTTCGATTCCCGGCCAGACAGAAATATGAATGATGAGTTTAGATTACTGTTCTTGGTCTGGATGTTTGTGTGTCCATGACACCACGACACAGGAAAAACAGAGAGTGTAGAAAGCGTATTTTTTTCCAAGAACTAAATTGGAACGCCTCAAAGTGATAGGACTATTTATTTTTCGACTTCGAAAGCACCACCGTAACACATTTCTGCCTAATAATAACAGTGTTAAGCGTTGCTGTGTTCCAGTATGAAGGGTGTGGTAAAGGAAACATACTTATCCGGGGCTTTGCAACATGGTCCTCAAGAGTAAACCAAACTCATAACTAAACATAAACATAAACGTTTTCTACACTCATAGCCCCACAGTAGGATTTTCTCCTATGTCGTGGGTGCCATGGACACACAATGACGAATACACAAGGACCCAGAACAGAAATTAAAACTCATCATTTACATTCCTGTCTGGCCGGGGATAGAACCCGGTACCTACTGCGTGTCAGATCGGTATGGTGACCGCTCTGCCATGCGGGTCATAGAATTGCAATTTAAATTGCAATCCTACTACTTAAACCCAATAATCATCATTAACATATTCATATGTTGATAAAACAAACTAAAATTAAACGTAAAATTTAGGTATAACGTATGTAATGATTTCAACGACCTGAGAATTTAGGGTATATGGCATAATTTAGATATAAGCAACAGGTACCAAATACGCAATACCAAGCGAAGTTTATATTTTATGGCCTCGCTCCGCCCACGGGCTTATGAGCGTTTAACTTGGACTTTGAAATAACCATTATAGTTCCGTATCTCCTAATTGGCTGTATTGATGCAATAAAGATAAATTATACATTTACTTGGACTGATAACAATATTATTATCATTTATATTATATTATTTTGAAAGGGTCCCTTTCTGATACGGCATTAGATAATCAACTTTACACCTTATACATTTTTTTCTTTTTAAAATTTATAAGTATATCAATGATTCTTTTTATCCGAAAGATTGCACGGGTACGGATTTTCTACGTATCCCACAGCAATGTCGTAACAAGGTACCCGAGCTGGCTGGTTATGTGGGATTTTCGAACACTTGAGACCAAGTCTATGGTTACGGTTAGTGCGGTATCAACTGTAACCATAGACTTGGCCTCAAGTGTTATTATTACCCGACTGCGTCAGAAGGTGGGTAACGACTTTCGAGCGTATGTATGTATGTTTGTTTGTTTATAATTATGTATGTCAATTTCTTTGGCATGCGCTACAGCCCAAACGGCTCGATGGATTGTAACATATGACTTTTCATTAGAATCGTCTTAATTTGCAAAGTGACATATCTATACTAATATTATAGAGCAGTAGAGTTTGTTTGGTTGAACGCGCGAATCTCAGGAACTACTGGTTCGAATTGAAAAAAATATTTTAGTTTTGAATAGTAAATTTATCGAGGAAGGCTTAAGGGTATATAACATTACGCTATCTTTGTTTGTTTTTTAATAAATTGTTCTTTAATAAACGCAGGTGAAACTGCGTGGCACAGCTAGTGCTATATAATTTTTAAAATGGCGCCTACAAATTAGGGAAAAAAAGAAGGAATGACTGAAAGCTATTAAATAGACCATTCTAAAAATAATATATGTTTTAATACTTTTACTTACGTATTTTGTCAAAAAGTCATATAAGACGTTACGTAGTCGTAGTCGTAGTCGTGTTACGTAGTCGGGTCTTTCGTTTTATTATTTTGAACAATGTTACTAGTGGATATTGCTAGTAAGAAAATCAGACTTAAATGGAAGTTCTATTCAATATGACGTCAATCACAGATGAATGTACACCACATTGACAACATTAAACGGAATGCATATATTCATATTTCAGCTAATAAATACTTAATACCGAACCTTGAAACATGCCTGTTGTAGGTTAAACGTCCGATATTGGACACCATTACCTCCTAAACGCTGCTTAAAGTCCAGCTGCGTAATATATCAGGCTTAGAGGTGACACATACTAGAAGGATATTACGGGATACTCTGCTTAATACAGGCCTAAGTGGTTTATTTCATGTTAGTAAACGTTTTTAGTATCAAATTAAAATAGGTACCAGGTGGTAGAACCAGTGTAGTTCGACCGGGGTACCACCGCCACACCTATTTCTAGTGTGAAACAGTTCTTGCGTTTCGTTGGAAGGGTAGGGTTGCCGGCTTACTTATATGAGGTGACCATCCCAGTCCTCAGGACTAGCAACGCATCTGTGATCGATTTCAGATAGAACTCCGTTTCTATATGAAGTCCATGAACGGTAGTAACCACTTACGATTAAGTGGACTGCATGCTCGTTTGCTACTTCAGTCAAATAAAAAAGGTAAGAACCGTGCATTCCATCGGAATTTGTTTGTTCCATGTGAATCTGCATTGCATTAGACTCGTAGTGGTGAACATAACAAGTTGGTTTAAGTTGAAATGATTCGTATCTTACCTACTACATGGCAAGCAAGGCCTTGTAAGGCACAAATTTGTATCAGAACCAAAAGAAGAAGGGTTAGGAAATAAATAAGTCTTATACGCTATTTACAATCGTAAATTTATATTAGAACCTTCTGTGTCGCCTCATATATACACAAAAAAAAAAATACACAATCACCTAGACCGAAAACGTTAACGAATCTAATTTGAGAATTGAACCGGTTACTGCAACAAAGAAAATTCACGACTCTTCATAAGATCAATATACATATGTACAAAAAACATACACGCCGATCTTCGCTACGTCGGCGTCTTCATCCCGCGGATACGGTTTTATTGCCGTGTTTTTACATAAAGCTCCCATAAAGCTAATTTATAGCTTTCACCCGAAGTACAAGTATCTATGAGTTTACTCGCTCACGCTGGGGCTCATAAAACTTTTGTATCTGATGGTGATGAATGCCAATTTGGAACCGTTAGACGTGCTCCTCTCAACTTCATGTGAAGAAATTGAAAAATATGGTTGTTTTTAAGTGCACTGTTGATTAATTATGGTTTTACGATTAAAATGACAATGTATGTGTCAAGTCCGGCGGCCCGTAACCTGAAGAAGACAGCAGGAAAACATTGAATTCAATTATTCAATTTTTCAATTATTAAAAGGTACAGGATCTGTTGAAATGACGCATTTAGGGGAGGCCCATTCAGCAGCGGACCTTGAAAGGCTGATGAATGGTTCAAGACCTTGACATGATACTACTTTGTTTAACTTAGTGGCAGCAGTTGACCTCGAAAGGCGGATGGATTGATGGTTCAAGGCCTTGATTCGATATAACTTTGTTTTACTTAGTTTCGCAAGAATTATTAAAACAAAGTTATACTTTTCTGCAATGATAAGAGTGATATGATATGAAGGTGGTAAAACTCTTGTGGTTAGACTACGGAAGCACCACCGCATTACTAATAACAGCAATGTTATGCATTGCTGTGGTCTGGTCTGAAGGGTGGTAAGGGAGATATACCTGTTCAAGGCGTTCCAACTTAGTACAGGTGTAGCAACGCAACTGTGGCTAAGCTCAGGTAAGACAAGGAAGGACTAAGTCAGGTTGACTTAGTCCTTCCTTGTTCCTGGTTGCTTAACAGGTGGTAGAACCAATGTAGTTCGACCGGGGAAGTACCACCGCCACACCTATTTCTAGCGTGAAGCAGTT
>DWNE01008903.1:0-11237 GCA_018249875.1 Cecropterus toxeus | reverse complement strand
CATATCATTAGAATCGTCTCGGTTTGCAGAGTGACATAGGCTATATATATATATATATATATATATATATATATTAAGTGGCGCTGAAAATACAAGAAAAATGACTTTTCTTTTTTATTTTTTTTTCTTTGATTTTTTTTTACTATTCCGACAATATGACTATCAAATGAAAGCTAAATATAATATAATTAGCAAAAATTTCGTTTTAAGCAATCGGTTTTTAATGTTTTTAACGATGTTACTAGTTTTTTAGACAGTAGCAAACGAGCATGCAGTCCATCTGATGAAAATTGGTCACTGCTCCCTCTCTGAATGCAAATCTCTGAGCAATTTCGTGTTCAGGAGCTTGATTTTGGAGTCGATCACAGATGCGTTGCCACTCCCGTGGACTAAGATGGATGGCTTACATATGTATGTATAAGTAGTAAGCTTAGTGCTATCATCATTTTAATGCTGTATTTGGTTTTCTCATGGGGTCTGGGTTTTCGCCTATGTCCTAGTTATTTAAGCACAGATAATTTTAAACTGAAACTATGAATACAAGCATTTTTTTAATTAATAAAATAAATATATATTATTTAACACAATACTTCGTGTTTAACACAATACCATGTTTTGACTATAAGATAATTTGGCCAACATGACTTTATGTTGATGACACCATAGTTTAAGCTTAAATATATTCGTTATTCAAAAACAGTTAAACTCATTTTCTTAAGAAAACATTGATTGAATTTTTAATAATTGTACGTGAAACTTAGGAATGAAATAAATATATATCTCATATTTTCTTAGCAAACTGGAGACTATTATTCCAATTAGTTTGTGTACAAAAATATAAAATAAAAAAATATAAAGTTAAAATATTTTTTAAATTTGTAGATTTAATAAATTTTGGGCGTAGCGTGTAGCGTAACGCCTTGAGTCAGACGATAAAATTGAGAAAAGTTAGAATTACAAACATGTACAGTTATTTATCTTATAAATTATTCCAAGGCACTTTCAGCTTCAGATTTCAATGGCGTTTTACATAAATTGTTATAATATTTATTACGGAATTGCCTTTTTACTATAAAAGGCAATATATTGGCTGCATTTATATTTTAGGTTTGGATTAAAATTTAAGAATAAAATTCTTTACTTTAAAATATTGTGTCATAGAATGGACATTGTCTAAATTAAATAAACAAATGAAATAAAAAATATGACTAGTAATTCATAGACAAGATTATAGATAGCGTCATCTGAGGGTAGTCACAGATGAGTTGCTACCCCTGAGGACTAAGCTGGAATGCCTTTAATAAGTTAATCTCCCTTACCACGCCCTTCAGACGAACACGCAATACATTTTACAGGTGATAGAACCAATGTAGTTCGACTGGGAAAGTACCACTGCCACACCAATTTCTAGCGTGAAGCAGTTCTTGCGTTTCGCTGGAAGGGTGTGGTTGCCGGCTCACTTTTATATGAGGTGATCATCTCAGTCCTCGGGAGTAGCAACGTGGTCGACTTCAGATAGAACCCCTGGTCTATATAAAGTTGCTTACAAATGTTCATGGGCGGCAGTAACCACTTACCATCAGGTGAGTTGCTTGCTCGTTTGCTATTTCAATTTATAAAAAAAAACATAACATTGCTGTTATTAGTACTGTATATCGTGTAGTATAACTTACACTACACGATATAGTATAATACCAGTCAGTAAACCCTGGAATATCTTTGGGTATATGTAAACTTTTATTTAGATGCACTGGGTTCAACCTGAAAATAAATCTCTATCGTGTGAAAGCGCAAACGTACGGTCGTATGTTCAATAATACTTAATTTAATCTCAGTTACATTAAATCGAATAAATTAGCAGTTAAGTTAAGGACGTCAGTAAACGAAAAGCAACGCCGTCTCAGAAAATAAAATATTCAAAGCGATTCGAAGAGGCGAGCCATAAATTTCCTCATAAGTTTACACAAACCGTTCTTTGTAAGCATGATAGGCCTATTAATTTGATAGAAAACCCACTAATTGGAGAAACTTCCCTGCTTAATGCACTCACCTCGAACAGTTAATTTTATCTTTACGACGATATATTTTACGCGCCATCGATAATTTAGTGTATGAATTATACATTTATTAGAGATCCACCTAATACCTAATGGTCGGTTAAACGTGCAATAAGTTTAATGTTACACTCGATCATAACATTTTACAACTTTAGTTTTAGATTTCATACTGCGTTCTTATCTTTGCTGTACATTACGATACATATTTAGAGGCGAGGTTTTTTGGTCTACAATTTACGTCCAGTCACCGATTTTCGATTATCGTATATCAACTAAACGTGCGATATAATCGTTCCAACGGATTTACGAATAGAAACACGCCGTAGAAATGAATACTGTATACCTTGTTCCACTGTAGGCGGCAAACGCTAAGCGAGTAATATCTTTTTATATTACGAACATTTACTATATTACTAACTATATGCTCATACTAATAATCCTAATGAAGAGATAGCATGGAGCATAAAATGAAAAGAAACGGATTGTCAGTTACAATATTTGATCTAAAACCACCTCCGGATTAGAAGTTTAGAAGCACTAGCTCAACTGACAAGATCCAGCAGGAAATTCAATCAGTTATTTTTTTTGTAATCAGTATATCCGCATATACATTTTAGTTGTATTGTAATCTTTTAAGTATGTAAGATATATTGAATATTCGTTTTCTCTGAAATCGCATTTAAATATTTGTAAGTTACCTTCACTCAGCAATCATTAATAATCCCGTCAAAATTGCTTTTTTCATTTAATTTAACTTGTAATTCATGGTTATTAGTTACTCTTTAGTCATAGATCTAGTCCTTTACAAATGAAAATATGCCACACGAAAATGAGCAGGCTCAATAATACGCCGGGATCATAGAAGTCAATTGAGTTCCAACAATTATTTCGAAGAGAAATGAGCAAGTAAGTAAACGGCACCGATTAATTGGAGTCACGAATCTCAATCTTAACCCCAGCCCTGGGTTAATCAGTTTAAACCGAGAGAGACTCTGGAGTCATATTATTTCTAATCGTTGCTCTAATCCTACCATGATTTAAGTTCTTAAAGGTGCTTTGTTCCGACAATTCTAGTGGCTTCACTGTCAGCGAATAAGCGAATAAATATTTGCTTGGACATACATCTCCAACTAAGATTTTAACGATTTAACGGTCATTAGACAGACGTAGGTAAAATTATAATAATCAAATCTAATGTAGTCTATATAATAAAACGATTTGAATCACAATGGAGATCGACTGAACTTTTTATTAAAAAAAATTACACAATTGACAGATGGCAGCACAAGTATTCCATTTATATAAATATTAATATTTATTATTGTCTATGATATTTTACAATATCTTCGCTAACTCCTAGTCCAGAATGTCGATAAAAAAAATTCAATGCAAATTAAATACAAGATATGGCACACATTCATCCATTGATCAGTCTTTGAAGTGCGCCGATTGCTGAACCAAGGCTATGCAAATAATCACTAAGCCTGGCATGAGTTTTGATGATCGTAGTAGTTATTGATGTTACACAAGACTCTGGATGTCCCTTAGTCACCTAAGACACCCATGGAAAGAGAAGCGAGCGGTGTCAGGTCTATAACGCCTTTAATTTTAAGCGAACACATAAACTATCGCAAGTTTCGCTCACAATACGACACCACAGTGATGAATTAGACAAAGCTACCAAATCCTATTTAAGTAATAGCCCGCTGAGTAAACTACACCGTTTGAACTATACTCGATTATGAAAAGCGGATAAACCGTACCAATACTTAATAAATATCAATTGTACATATCGAATTAATATGTAAGCTTAATACAAATGCACCAATTTGTTTTCAACTTAAAAGTTAGGATGCTTTTGGACCTTATAGCCTGACAACGTGGCGATTTTTTTATATTATCGATTTACAGATGAGGATTTCTGTACTATGAAATTACGTATATACGTAACTGATATGATGATAATTTGTACTAATAGAGTTTTTATTACTTTTTGTTTTGCAATAGTTTCACTTCTAGCGTTCCTAATCTTTATTTTGTTGTGATTTAAAATTCGATAAAACCAAATGACACAGCCCTTACAATTAGGCAGCTGAAGTGGTAAAGGACTTATGAAGAGGCGACCACGTTTAGGTTAGCCCCCGAACTGGTTGGTCAATAGCCTGAAGAACACAGCAAAAGGATATAAGATAAAATATTTATAATACCATTATATATATTTATATATACCAGGTGGTAGAACCAGTGTATTTAGACCGGGGTGGTATCACCACCACACCTATTTCTAGCGTGAAGTAATTATTGCGTTTCGTTACGAAGGTGTGGTTGCCGGCTCACTTATATATGAGGCGACCACCAGGGTCATCGGGAGTAGCAACGCAATTTACTTCAGATAGAACCCCTGTTCTATATGAGCTTGCTTGCAGATGTCTGTGAGCGGCAGTAGGTACTTACCATTCAGTGGACTGCATGCTTGTTTGCTATATCAATCAAATATAAAAGCTGTTAAACATACTTAATATATATTATTTTCTGACATTTGTGTTTGATTACAGCTTTTTACAAACAATCTGACCCATGTAGCAAACACTTAATGGCTTTGATTAATCCTATTTATTTTTTAAATAGAAGTTGAAATGAACGCTTTATAAACAAGCTCGCAAATTAAGAGTATTCGGGGAATCCGTTTTACTAAACATCTCATTGTTTGAGACAAACAAAATTGCATTAATATAGTCTTGTCTACTTATGTATTTTTTGATTTAAAACGTGAAGATATTAAAGGTAGCTCTGCGTCGTTCAACACCGGTGGCACCGAGCCCGCACCTACTTGTGCCTATAAGGCAGACACTTATCCGAGGTGTTTTAACGTACTTAAAGTAACAATCCATTTGTGGCCAACCTCAGGCCCACCGCCACACCTATTAATGTGAAACATCTATAGGCAAAGATTAAACCTGATTGTTGGCGTGGCGACACTTGCCTTTATTTATTTTAACGCCATCTGTTATACTTTTTCGGAACTAATAAAATAGCGAACAAAGCGGGCTGCAGTGTTAGTACTTAGTACGGGGTACTATTGGTAGATGGCTTTATTTTCATTATGCTACATATTTAGTTTCTGTCGCAACATTGTCTCTCATGCGTATTACTTGTAGAAACACGATGTTTCACATCTGCCAGGCGTCCCGTGACGGCTATTTTGCTTAGCGTGAAGTAGTTCTCGCGTTAAGGGAATTATGTAATTGCCGGCATACTTTCACATGAGGTAGTCTAACCATCTTAGTAATCGGAAGTTAAAACAGATCTCGCTGATGGACATCAGATGCGACCCCTGTTTTATATAAAGTTGCTTACTGTTGTCTATGGGCGGATGGACTTCAGATAGGACTCCTGTTTTAAATGAAGTTGCTTACTAATGTCCATGGGCACCAGTATCCACCTATCATCAGGTTGCCGGCATGCTCGTTTGCTACTTCTATCGTTTGAAAAACCTGCTCGGGCGTTGATTCGAGCGTTAAGGCGCCGTCTGGAACATTTTTACAACACTACATCGACAGCGGACGCTCGTGTTTACCCGTTATCGGCTGATACGGTATGTTGACATTGCCCACGTAACCCGGGAACTGGGACAGTGGTTCTCTGTCTAGAACACGTACAATGGGACTGTTGAAGGAATCTTTGGCGAGGGTTAAGACCTGATGATGAGTAATGTAAATGGTGGGTTATCAGTCTGACGGGTTCCAGTTTGATTCTTGGTTTAGTAAATATCACTGTTAAATCTGTTATTAATAATGGCAATGCGTTGCTTATTCGTTTGACGGAGAGTTTCGGGTTCAATCATCTGACATCTGCGTGTAATTATATTTATATCCCGGGTGTACGTTTGTGTATTCATGGGGTCTCCAACATGAATACCCACCCCAATGTGAAACTATCGGTGTAGTAAGTATTATAAAAGTTATTTTTAACCAACTTCCCAAAGAAAAGAGGTTATCTATTCGTCACGTATATTTTTTTTAGAACTGTAAAGCCTAAAGTAACCAGTAAGTGTCATGACCATAAGCCTTCGCCAATATAATTATGACACTCGTAAATTGCAGTTACCGTTACTTTTACTATCTACTTATCATTAAAACTATATTCTTATTATCTACATATATTGAGAGACACAAATACATAGTGCAAAAACCTTCGCAAAGAAATAAAACACTTATTGTTCTGTATAAAACCCGGAAATCTCTTAAAAATCTGACGAAGACAACGAAATCATACTAAGCAGCTCTACTCTACACCACTGGGCCACTGAGCATGTTGTCTGTAACTATGAAATATCGGGAGCAAAAAATCCTTGGGGATTTCACGCGATCCTTCGGAATCAAGTTCGTAGGCACCACGATCGGAGAGCAGCGATGAAAGATAAAATAATCGTTGTAATATCGTTCACTTTTCAATGTAAAGTTAACTGAAGTACCTCTGCTTCTTTACGGGACATATAAAGTCGCCATGTTTAAATAGTACAAAATATTGAAATCAAAAGTACCCTATTAGATGACCAGGTAAATAAGCCACACCAATGCAAAATTTCAGGTGAATCGGATAAGTGGTTCTTGTGTGATTGAGGAACAAAGAAACAGACTGACACCATATCATTTTTATATATTAGTATAGATGTCTAAGGTATTTTTCTTAATACCTAATTGGCATTTTTCACCAGCAAACTTTTGGCTATGGCGAAAAGTTCGGTACTCCATACTACAAATCCTATAATTAAGATTTTGGACGAAATGGTTTGTTGTAAATAAAGTTAGTCTTTCGTCATTTATCGCTCAGCCCGTCTCAGTGAGACAGTTCAGAAAAGGCACCGCGGGTGTAAGTTGTTCTTCAATAACTACTCCACTGACTTGAATACAAATATCCCTCGCCATGTTTTTATTGAAAGTTACGATTTGTTTCGCAAAAAATATTGCTCTCGGAACGGCGAGCATGTTGTGTTTTTATTTTCAGTTATTGCATTCTTTAGTTGTTGATGGAATCCTCAGCTTTCGGGAAAACAAAGGAAATGTAATATGATGATGAAAACAATTCGTTACCTTGTTGTGTTTCTTGGTAAAGATACTTTCGAAAATAAGAGTTTTTAATAATTTCGTCAGCAATATTACGTCGAAATCGGTAAATTTCGTGTAAGCATTAATATGTAATTATCATATTTAATAAACACCACTGGAGACTTCCTCCGCCTTTTAAATAAAAAAGTATTAAAAATGTGTAAGACTTGAGAGATATTCTTTACATTGGTAAAGGTTAGTTAAAGGGTAGTTTAAGCCGGTGATGCATTAGCGACTTCTCTTGTACTGCAAATATCCATAGACGACAGTGACTACTTTCCATCAGGTACCCTTATCGTTACGTACAGCTATAAAAACGTGATAGTCGGAGTTAGGCATTTAGAAAACTGATGTATCAAACAAACATGCAAAATATCAGATCTTAAGTGATAAGATAAATGAACATCTTTAATAACCCCGTATAGCATAGAAATAAGACGACAACACGACAGACCGTCGACGACCGTTAGTCGCATCAATCGCTCGTGTGCTACCTCCCTAAGTTAAACTTACAATATTAAGTCCTAGTAAATAGTAGCATATTCTGAGTATCAGTACGTGGATATACTAAACGATGTGTTTGTGAGATATTGACAATTTTCTCACGTCCCGATAGCCTTGATGACGTTATCACAGCTGAATTTGAATGAGCACAGTGACATGTACATGACATGTGATAAAGCGCAGACGTGTTTAATGTCAGGGTGAGATTTTTAGTTATGTCATAGTGGTACATTTTACACTTGGGATTTTGTCACTTAATAAACTGCTGAAAACGTGTTAATTGTCTAACTGCGAATTTGACAAGATTATAACTTAGTGAAGTGACTAGAATCAAATATAATATTCGCATGTATAGAATAACTTATAAAAAGATTTAAGGGACACAAACATAAGAATGTTCAAGAATCAGACAATACAATATTAGAATAATAAAGATCTGTTTTTGACTATAATATTGAAGTTTAGAATTCGATTCTTGAACTGACAATCTAATGTCTTAAGTCTATCTTTATTATCCGAAATTTCAATGCTCCGAAGTTAATAATATACATTCTGATTCAAATTCAAGACCAGAAAATAGATATTGTAATTTAAGAACAAATCAAATTACAACATGAAAATTTAAAAACATTAAAAACTACGGATTAACTAGTACGGAGAACAGAAAATAGCCGCAAAAATTACTATCACCGAACGTTATAATTAAATCGCAATTAGATCGTTTTAAGCTAGATAATTCGGCAACACCATGTTTGCACCATATTTGATCAATAAACGGAATGCTGGTACTTACTTCGGTCTACGAATTAGCCTGGCTATTCAACGGGGTAATGTTGCTAGCATTCTGGGAACTCGTCCTCAGGACTGCAATTTGGATGCAGCTTTTTATATTTAATTTATTTTGGTAATATATTTCGTTTTAAATTTCAGTTATTTTTTATTATGTATATATTTGGTAAATTAATTAATATTTTGCATTTTCAACTTAATAAAGACATATCATAAACGTTATTATTATTATTAAAAATCAGTCAAGTGCGAGTCGAACTCGCGCACGAAGGGTTCCGCACCATTATCTACAATATTGAGCAAAAACCACGTTTATTTTATGGGACCCACCTTAACATATATATATTTTTAATTTTTAGCATTTGTTGTTATAGAGGCAACGGAAATACATCATTTGTGAAAATTTCAGCTTTCTAGCTATCACGGTTTATGAGATACCGCCTGGAGACAGACAGACAGACGGACAGACAGCGGAGTCTTAGTAATAGGGGCCCTAAACCTCCCTAACCCTAAAAATGGAGCTTTACACTATAAAACAAGTCTCAATTACTGAACAACATTTAAAAAGTAATGAAGCTTAGCGTCCGTTTGTAAATTGCATACAAAATATGGTCAGAATAGTGTTCTTGACAGTTGGAAAACTGCGCCAACTGTCATGTTTCAACTAATCTCTTATTTGTTGAAAAATGAAACAATTTAAAAAGCCCGTGAAATAATTCAATAACCGCGTGACACATTTCCAGGTCGTGTACTCTCTCCTTTCTAAAAATTGTCCCACTAGAGTGTGCCCACAACTTTTTTTTTTAATATTAACTAGCATACAATCAAGCAGCCCACCTGATGGTAAGTGGTTACTGTCGCCCATGGACCTTTGTGAGCAACTTCACATAGAACAGGGGTTGTATTGCTGAAGTCGACCACAGATGCGTTGCCACTTCCGAGGACTGAGATGGTCGCCTCATATAAAGTGAGCCGGCAACCACACCCTTCCACTTAAACGTAAGAACTGCTTCACGCTAGAAATAGGAAATATAGAAAATATAAAAAAGGAATTAGATTCCTTTTATAGAGTTATTTGAAATCATTGTTATTTGTTATTACATAAATAATCCTATCCTACGCACTTTATGATTCAATAAAAAAATAATAATCAAACGACTAAAACTGTGTTTTCTATTTAATTCGTGTTACGTTAATTTTGAGACACCCTATATAAGCCAGATCCATTTATATTATTTTTTGTACAGGTTAAGGAAATAACACCCATAGCGCCTGAGCCCGCGGACCCAGTCAGGGAGTTCTTCAACCGCCTGGCGGGAGCTGATGGCGAGGTGGACTGGCAGGAGCTGAAGGAGATCCTCGACTACGCCATGAGGGAAGGTGAGTAACACCCACTGCTGGGAAACACCCAAAGTCTAAGAACTGTATGCCCTGCTGACCAGGCATTACACTTATCCTATGAACAGTGGCGTAGCTAGCCTTGGCGGGGCCCCGTAAAAAAATGTGTGGCCCTGAGGAAGAGTAAAGATTTCTCACAAAAGAAAAAAATGTTTGCATAAAATAAAATATTTATTCATCATGATTATCATCTGTAATATATGTATAATTGGGGAAGTTTTTAATAATATTTGCTTACGCAAATTGGGCGGCCCCGTAGCCCGGGGGCCCCATATAATTGATACGGGGTAGCTACGCCCATGCCTATGAACCTTAGTCAATGGACGCAAAACATAAGCTCCAAGCGTAAATTGGTCTCGGCTACAAGCGTCAGCGTTAAGCGTTTCCCAAATCGGTAACAAATAAAAAGGTTAAAACGTCGTACACTCTATTGACCAGGCATTATATAATAACGCTCAGTATAAAAGCCCCACACTAGTATTTGTCCTTTGTTGTGGGCGTGTATTCGTCTTTATTTGTGACAAAGACGAATATACGAATACCGAGACCCAGAACAGAATTAATAATAAATAAAAATAATTATAATAAATTAATTTATAACACATAGAATAATTAAATGTTAACACAAGTACGATAACCGTGTATATTTCTTTACGTATATAAAATATCAATGTAAAATGCAATTATTAAAAAAAAAACTTTATATGACAGTGAGTGTATATTGTGTTAATTGGTTTTAATGAATAATTGATGAAGCTTGAAAATCCTCTTAACAATAACACATTGCTTACGCGTATGTAAGGGGGTTTAGATTTTAGTGTTTCCCCCATCTACCTTGACAAAAGAACGAAAAAAACAGGATTTATTAGGCTAAACCTCCCCCCCTAGCTCAAGAAAAGAAAATGTCGTCTCCCCCCCCTCTTTTACGCAAGGAAAAAAAAACGAAGTCGTTTTTTGTCTAAAAATTACTACTACTACTAAAACGACTATCCCTCTCTTAGTATGGGGTGAGAATCTATACTTGCGTCCCGTTATAAAAAAACTATAGCTTCGTTATGGCTTGTTTTACACAAGTTGTGTAAAACAAGCCATAACAAGTTGTGTGAAAAGCATCACCCTCCTTCTGACGCCGTCGGGTTAAATGGATGTATGATTTTCAAAAAATGGGGCGTCTGTGGCTTACGTACTTTCAAGGAAAGAATATTCATTCTTATTTAAATATTAATATCTTATAATTTTCTACTTATTTTGTCGTTACGCTTTTATATTCATTTTTTCTTTTCTTTCTTTTTTTTTTAAGTTTCTTTCCTTGTTTGTAGATTGTTTCGAAATGTATGTACATTGAAAATTTGTATTTAAAATGCCCATTTGTGCTTTAATT
>DWNE01008902.1:0-11238 GCA_018249875.1 Cecropterus toxeus | reverse complement strand
CCTGCACACGCCGCTAGTACTCGCTACCACTCACGAGTCTAACACTCACCGGTTACCGGGAACTATTACAGCTTTACACGCGGCAAATTCCCTTTATTGAGCATTCTAACGCTTACACTAATTTAATCGTGTTACAGTGATAATATAACTAGACAACATTAAAATAACAATATAATTAGAGATAGTGGGTATCAAAGTAATTAAATTTTAAGTAGTTCTTGATACTAAATACTCTCAAAAATACATTTGATTCACGTTAAGGAATTTACCACGAATCTCTTTGTTCCCTACACATTTAAAAGCTTGTAACTAGACTGTCCGTATTGAAATTTTACTTAATAATATTGAAAACATAAATTGATATGATAATTTAGGATAACAAAGTCTGATTCATAATATAGAGGCAGTATAGTGATACCTACTTGTTCGTTTGTTTTATAATATTCATTCAACTGTGGTTTTAAGTAAGAATATAACGAAATACAATTATTGTTTCGTTATAAATATAACGTAGATACTATAGATAGGAGTACATTATGTATCACGGACAATTTAGTTATTTTTTGAAGACAAAACCTTTATAAAGTTACACCAATTGAAACCAATAAGTCTAAAGGATCACAAAACAAGATAATTACAAAATAAAATATGCAATTTAAAACAAAACTAATGCGACTGATCCAAATTTCAAATAAATTTTGAAGGTTTTGCTAGAAGAATGCATTAGATGACGATTTTGAATCAACTTGACGGTTTAATTTAAATTCCTACATATTTAAAATTTTCCTTTTAGTACAAAATCCACATATTATAAGAATATGTTTCAGAAACAATTTTAACCTTTCACCATATTGAGAAAACGAAGAAAAGTCAATAAAAATTTGGTATTCAAAATCGTCCATATGATATTTTATATCCTTCTACATATTGGTGCGTTTTAATTTATCACTTTTATTTGCCTTTTTATTTTATGACATGCAACATTTAGATGTTTCGTTTAGACAGGAAGCACAACATGACACATGATGAAGCGGTGTCACTTGCTTACACGTTATCCTTACAACTTCATTCTTCCTTGCAATTTCTTGTTGGTATGAGTAGAAATGAAACATTGCCAGAAAGAACTGTTATAATTTGTGAAGCGCACGCACAAGCTAAGCACATAAGCGTTAATTGTCGTGACATGATTTTAATATAGACCTGATAGTATCGGTCCCAGACAAAATAGTTCACGTTCTTTTTACTTCTACTTTGAAAATAATATTTAATTTGTATAAAATTAAACTTAGTATTGTAGTTGAAATTTAGTTTATGTTAAAGTTGGACGGCTGTTAATTATAGTTGATGTAATAGTTTTTATATACGTAGGAGTATAAAACAATTTCTATTAAGTTTAATCAAGTGATAAACTACTTATTATTTTTATAAATCTACGTTGTTTATAAATAGCGATAGAAATATTTGCAGTAGAATATCTGCTTATCCCCCGTGTTTAAGTTATATAACTTCCTTACTCTACCACCGTTTACCTGTAGCGACTGAATGATACATGACTTAATGGATCGGAATCATGATCTTTGAGCACAGAGCGAAGCGGAAGCGCATGACATGACAATGAGAAGCGGAAGAGATGGCGGTCATGCTGGCGGGGTTGGGGCGGGATGGTAGTAGTCTCACGTGCGCAGCGCCCGGTCAGTGCGGGGCGGCGAGCACAAGCGAGAGGACGAATAGCGCGGCGCGCGGCGCCCGGCCCGCCGCCGCACCGCCTGCGCACACCGCCGCGTCAGCCCTCGCACCCGCCGCCGCGCTCGACCCGAGCCCGGAAAACAACTGGATCTACCACTAGCGATCCACGTTGCTTTCGGACACGCTATACACATCTGGCTCTATTACGATCCTCGAATACGGATACCAGCGAGACCAGATACGAGCGAACCCTCCTTGAATTGAAGCAATTGATAGATTGCAAGAATTCCAGGAATCGTTAACCGGAAGAAGTATAGAAATACTAGCTCAATTTATGTCAATACTTCTTGATTGTTTAATTTCGAAGAAAGCGAAGAATAGTTTAGCTAGGCCCAATATAGCGAGGGTTATTTCTTATATGCCCATTTCGATCATATTTGCATCGTTATAAAAATATTCAGCAGTTGCAGTGCCGGCAGAAAAGACAGCGAAAGCGGGGTAAATAAGAAGTAGTGACGTAAAATTGACAAAAGTATTTGAGCGGCGGCGCGGTGCCCCGGGCGTATAGTGCGATGACTCAATGCAAGCTTCGTCCCATTGGAATTACTCCTATTTATTCCAAAATACACTAACTTCGACTCTCTATATAAAATTTTGTTTAAAAAATTTAATAATTAACATTCCAACTCTCCTGAGTCATCACAGTATTTGAGAAAAGGATAGAGACGATTTTAGAGAATTGTTTAAGTGGAGCATTATATGGATGTAGAATGATTTTATGTGATAAAGTTTAAAAAGTAAATTTAAAGGGGGCGCTGTTTGTAAATAAAAACGGCCATAATCTTGCAACATCGTCAATATATTATGCTATTTCACCAACAATTATTAATGTAATTTTGTTTAAAATCCTTCTAAACTCCTACCAACATAATAATAGTACATTTTGTTCGAACATCCTCTGAGACAAAGATTGCATTGAACCGTCAGTACTGAGAAGTTTAAAGTACAGTGAATATAACATTATTCATGTTATTTAAGGATCATAGTTTAACAGTACTACAGTGTTTAGATACAATATCTTACAATATAGAAGATGAAAGCAGGAGTAAGCAGCAAGACTGCTTTTAAACTGTAAAAGAGACTGTGGCATCAGTAAAAGTAATTTTGTGGCACATTTCAGGCGACCTGTAAGCTTTAACGTACCAATAAACGCCATTTTTTTATTTACTGTAGCTTGTTACGTTGCTGCTTACTCCTTTAACAAGCTACATTTTAACATTGTTTTTTATACTTCAAACTCGATTATGTTAAGATGCCACGACAAAATGCAACTGTGTAAAATACAATATCGTTACATGTGGAGATGCGAAGTGCGAACAACAGAATACAGGAGAGGTGATTAATTCTATCAGCGAAATTTTGAAAAATCGGACACAGAAAGAAGTATTCCTTTCGAAGTAGCCAATCCGTGAGGAGATCAGTAATATTGTACTATAGGTACCTACCGTTGGAAGTCACTTTTGGATATGTTATAATTTGATTCAATAACTTATTTTAAATAGTTTCTACTCAGTACCGGATTGCTAACTTTTAAGGACTGTTTGTCAACCCAGATCAGGTTTTCAACCCTCGTCTTAGCATAATCGTTACCTATTTAAATAGCCCCCTTATTATACAATACTATAATCATTATCGAGTAGATATATTTCAATTTTATATTCACTACATCAACAGACATATATTATATAAATAGATAATCATAATTACTTATTAATCTTAATATGATCTAGATTTAAAACTTTGTTTAATATTAATATATATGTTCACTTATACTATTGTATGTTTGTGTGTTCGCTATACGAGTATAGGCGCTGTGCTGTGTTTGGAGTTTACTGTAAGATGTGTTACAAAGTAAAAGGTTCATCTTAATGGTTATTAATTTTAATTTTTAAAATAAATGAAATAATCTTTAATATAGAATTTCAAAGATAATTTTCCTCTATAGATACGTTAAATATAGATATCTATCTCTTATTTCAACGCTTTTAATTTACTGTGTTTGAAAGTATTTAATGAAAAAATAGGTATCTTTAAAGGTTTTAGCACTGAGAAAGTTTTATCTTGTATGTATAGATTTATGAATGTAGCCGATTCTTGATTTAAAGTATATAAATAGTTGTGTTATAACACTTTCAAGCATATTAGTAAGTGGCGTAGCAGTTATACAGCATGTAAAGTTTAAAACAGTGTGAAGCGCCAGTGTTATGTAATAAGCCGGGATTTTTATTATGGCAACACATTTTTGTGCATTTGCACATAAATGTGTTGCATATTTTTTGCACTGTGTGTGTATGAGTGTGTGTAAATAAGAGAGAGACACACGCGGATAGTGTGTGAGTTCTAAATGTGTACTAGCTATATGCGCCCTGGTTTTAAATATCTCTCGTTTGGTTCAACCTTAGTATTCTGATATTTAAATTCTTCAGTATAGTAAGTCACCAATGTGAAGCAGTAAGTCAGTGTACGCGTTAACTGTGAGTGCGCGTCAAATATAAAATCTTGTAGACTCATATTTGTCTGCGTGCCTTGTGCCCGTGATTGTCTGTGTGAAATCGTGTGTGACGTAAGCGAGTCGTTGTATGATCTGTTATGCGTTTGTGTGTGTGCAAAATGTGTGTATGAGCATGCACGTGTATGCGCGAGTTTGTGTTGTGTACCTATCTTCCTCTCTGTATGTCTTTTTTAGTGTGTATCTATATATTATATTATCATGTCGCATGTATATACGTGTATGTGTTTGCGTGAACATAAATGTGTATATGAACATGTCATTGTATTGATACGCGTGAGATTAATGGTGTCTATGTCTCTCTCTTTTTATGTGAGCGCACGCGCGTGTGGTTGTTTATGTGTGTACGTGTGGGTGTATATGTGTGTACGTGTGGGTGTGCGGATGTATGTGTGCGTGTGTGTGTGTGTGTACGTGCGTGCATGTGCGTCGTGCATACTAACAGTGCGCGGGCCGCTCGCGGGGCGCGCCGGCGCAGTGCTGCAGGCCGGAGCAGGCGGCGGCGGGCGGCAGGCAGGCGCCGGCGCAGGGCGCGCCGCACGCGTCGCTCGCCGGCGACACCTCCGTCCACACCGCGCGCCACCCCGCCGCGCCTACCGACTTGTCCGCGATTATGAACCTGGAATCGTATTACGGCTTTGGTTAAGAGTGTTTCATATTATTTCTATGGTATAATAGGAATAAGAGATAAGAGTGAAGTTTGAACAAGCTCGCACATCATTTCACAAAACCGAGACAAATATACTCTTAAAATGAAATTTATCGGTACAAAAATATTCTTCTGTGTGTATTCGCATCGATGACTAATAAATGATGAGTTACGACTCGAATTATTTTACACCTTTTATAGCTATACATCTTCTATAAACAAGTAGCAAAGTAATAGGCATTAGATATAGGCATTTGCTAAAAATGCTTATTTCTATATCATGATTAACAATTACTCAAAATAAAACACAAAAAAATATCATTAAAATATCAACCAGATCAAAATTTTGATTTTGACATCAATATCCTTGTGACTCACGAGAGGCGGATGGAGTTGGAGGAGGAGAGGTACTGCCAGCGATCGCTGGGCGCCTTCTCGCCGCACAGCTCCAGCGGCGGGCCGGGGCTCTCGTACCACAGCCGGAGCACCGCCGCGGGGCAACCGCGCTCTGCAAACATCAGTCATGATTTAACTGTAAAATATCTCAAACAGTGCGAACCTTGTGTATATACCTAACATATACAATCAAATTGGTAATCTATATGAACCATCATTTAATAAATAATTAACGATGACTATGATGCAAATAAACCGAATTAGGGTTAATCTAAGAGATAGATTTATTGACGATAGAGATTTAATTTGATTAGCTAGAATATCAAAGATCATAAATATCAGTGTTACCTACAGAAAAACCGTACATCGTAACCGTGACCGAACATCGTACTTATAATTTGTTCTTGATAACATATGGGTAAAGTTAGGTTAGGGTAGAAATTGAAGAATTTGACTGGTAAAACTTGTGGTTAAAGGTTTCGTTTAGGTCCTAATCTGGGCCTAAGTGCAGAATATATGCTGTTGTCACTGAATATCAATTTGTTTGCTATAAAGTACTTATTGTTTTTTTATATAACAAAGAAATTGCAAACAGTTCAGTAGTCATTACTATCCATGGGCATCTGTAACCAACTTTATACAAAGCAATGATATTACCTTAAGTCAATTACAGATACGCTACTCTCGGGAACTAAGATTGCCGCGTCATTGCCAGCAACCACAGCAGACAAACCACGTACCGGTGAGATGTCCCTCAACGGCGAAGTGCTCGAAGTTGAGCAGCAGACGTTTCCCGGGGCGCGCCGTCACGAACCAGTTGCAGACCCGCGACGCGGAGCTGCGGCCCGGCGCCTCGTACGGCAGCGGGTACCGCGGCGACGTGATCACGCCCCACTCCGCGCCCGACATGTTGCCGCCGCAGTCGCCGAATATCGACTTCGCTGGCTACAAAATGAATGAGATATTTGAAGAGCAAGTGCATATGATACAACATTGGTGGTTTTGCCTGGCCTGAACTATTACCGTTGCTATTTTAACCCCGTCCAAGGACACGTCTCTTCTAAATTCTCTCGTTGACATGGTATGGAACATTTAGCGATATTTTTTTCTTCCATAGATAAAATTCGACGCACAAAATGTATGCCTATTTCTTAAATATAGAGTTAATAGTATTGACAATTAAATTATCTGCGTAATTAGTTAGATCACATTGTAGAAACAAAAGATTTCGTTTTGCTTGTATTTTATTAAAGCAAAGCAACTTAAGAGAAAAATGTAAATTAGATAAACTTAGTGAAAATAAAAATTATTGTGATAACAAAAAAACAATGCATATTGCAATTACTACTTGCAAATATGCTTTGATGAACTTGCACTTTTGAAATATAGTCAGCGTCTTAAAAAAACTTGAATCTATCATTAACCTGTCGTAAGCTCAAATTTTACTAACCTCAAAGATATACCGCGCCTTAAACCCCGAGGCAACATTATCGTAGTCGGTGTGCAGCGCGATGAGCAGGCCGAGCGCGCCGCGCGGCGACTGCAGCGGGCCCGGCGTCGCCGGCCCGCACCAGCGGCCCAGCGGCACGCGGGAGCTGTCGCGCCCCGTCCACCACGCCTCCACCCAGTCCTCGCTGCACGTCGCGCCGCTGGAGACAAACTTGTTCATAAACCACCCGGAAATTTGCAACGTAGAACGAGTATCGAACGGGAAGGTGCCATCACCGCATGTATTTCTAGCGTGAAGACGTTTTGCGTTTCTGTAGAAGATTGTGGTTTCCAGCTCACTTATATATGAAACGACCTTTTTAATCCCCGGGAGTAGCAACGCATCTGTGACTGATATTAGCTTTCTAATATTAGTAGGTAAGATATATTTCAGCTTAATTATATTACTAAGATATCTAAAAATAATATCACCAAAATCAAATTACTCCTTCCTAAAGCTTTTGTTACAAGATTTGTGGTTCTACTCCAGTGACACCATAACCACTATTTCTTTGAACTTAGTGTCAACAGCTATGTTGGTTTTATGATTTCGCCGCAAGGCACAGGGTACGTGGGCCTTGAAGAAATTCTCAGTGCAGCCTTTGGGCAAGAAACTCACCTGTACAGACCAGCTGTTGCGTTCCACGCGTCTGCCTTAACTTTGAAGTGGTCGAACACGACGGTGACCTGCTCGTTGGGTGTAGCGTCGAGCGTGTACGTGCAGTTGGTGTGCGAGGGGTAGTTAGAAGGGTAGCGGGGTGAGTTGAACTCTCCGCGCTTCTTAGCCTCCGAGCGGTAGGTGAAGGCGCACTCGCCGCCCGGCGCGGCAGTGCCTGGAACTCGGTATTCTGAAAAATTCAAAATATGGTTATTGAAATTGATAAGAAACAATTTTGTTAATTCTATTAATACTTTCACGGGAGTTAAGATCAGCCAAAATATGCAGACTTATGCAAAAATTGGTAAATAAATAACGCTTTCTGAGCTAATAGATCTACACAAGGATACCCCCTATTATGGGTGTCATCGATGTGATAAACAATACACACAAAAACAGTTCGAAAACAATATTGAACCTTGCAGTCATTATATTTCCTTGAACTTAGATCAAATTTGCAAGCCATTGGGTTTATGGGATAATCATTGCATATTAAAAGGTCTGAGATACTGATACCAATACAAATAAATAACATCTCTAAACTTAAGGACTTTAAGTTTAGAAATGTTAGAAACATGGATACGTATCATGGATACGTAATCAACAACATTCACAAATAACAGTTCTAAAGTCTAATAAACATTAATTTTATCTGCTTGACCAGACACCGAATCTAAAAGCCATTTGGAACAACCACTGCAAGTTAGTCTCGGATACTTCGGTAGACTAATATCGTTCATTTTTGGTGTCCACTCAAAACCGACTGCGTATTTTCATTACAGAAATACCCGAAACTTTAGACAAATCTATGAATTAGTGCGTATCTCACCAGTCTCAAAAGTATATTTAGCCTTGAACCCGCGGCCCTGGTGCTCGCCGGAGCTGAACACCATGACGAGGCGCGGCCCGTCGGAGAGCAGCGGCGGCGGGAAGGCGGGCGGGCCGGCCGCGCCCTCGCCGCACAGCTCCGCGTCGTGCTTATCGTACGAGTCCGTGGCCTCCTGGCCCCGCAGGTACACCTTCAGATACCCGTCGTGGCACAGGCTTGTTGACCTGAACGGATTTGAATCGAAATTTTGATATGAAACATCTAATGCAGACCTACTGGTTGACGTGGCGACGCACGAGCGCAAAGGAAAGTCACGCCATCTATCCATGTAAATTATATATGAATGTTATTTTAATAAAAATAATAATAACAATAAATAATTTATAAATCTATTTCTATTAAGTAGTTTGAATGATATTTTTTGTAACTTTATAATTATCAATATTTAAAATGTTATATTCTATTAATTAGGTTTATTTTCTATAATGATAGTGTGTTTCAATTTATGAAGATATGTTGCAATTATAAAGAATTTTGAATTTAATGAGCTTGTCACTATCGATGTTTCACATCTGCCAGCCAAGACTATAACGCACAATAAAATAAAATAAACAGTTTAAGATAATTAACCTAGAAGCCAGTAAAATAAGATACTTACTCCGGCTTCGGCTCTACTTTTGGTATAGAAAAGTTCTGAAACTCCAGCCGGACTCTTTCCAAATTTTGTGAGTCTTGCATACCGTATATAAAATATCTGAAACATTTATAAAATATAGATTGTATATTTTCTACAATAATAAATTTTAATAATGACCGAAAGTTATGAAAAAAAAGCAATTTATTTTAGAATCAAGAGATGTAGAGACTTACCTACAAACAACTTTTTGTATATAGGGGAATGGATAATTTGGATGGTACACGAATCCTGTAGATTCTTTTTTACTAAGGATTTTCTGGTCGCACTCAGAGCCCCTAATGTGCTCGGCATCGTGTTTACTTATAAAATCTGAAAAACAATCATGATTTTCTTAAAATTTATTATTATTTACTTATATTCTTTCTTTTAATTTTTGAAGGAAGCATTAGCAGCAGGAACCTGTTGTACCTAGGTCACTTTTTGATTTTCTTTAAATAATGGCGCTATCTACTGGCTTTCCAATTTTAAATACCACAGATAACGATTCTTAAAAGCGTGGGATTTAAAAAGAAAATTTGATTGTCCTAGGTCCAAAGTTCAACAGGTTCCCCTATTTATATAACAATTTTAAATCATGTTTATAACAAAAAAAATCCGATCGTTATATTAGTTTTTTCAATTTCTAAATATTTTCAAATATAAAATCTAGGTCCTGATCTAAGAAGCAATATCCTAATAGAATATTAATATTACCCACTAAAAGGCGTTCTAAGTTAGACATAAAAGGCGTTCTAATTTAGATATAAGAAGTTTAGTAACTCTTGATTTGACAATCGGATAAATTTAAGCAACAGTAACTTTGTACCATAAAATTTGTCTTCACGTTATACATATAAATGATAATATCAAAAACACACTTACCTAACTTAACAAAACTCTCTGAGAATTCGAATATACCCTTGAAGCCGCGGTTCTGCGTGTTGGCGGCTCGTGGCAACGTGTAGAAGGTAACGAGCAATCGCTCGTCGCTGGAGTACAAAACTAGATTGCGTTGCTGGCCGCAGTACGTTCCGATCACCGCCGACGTGTTGTCCGGGCCGTCGTACACGCGGACCCAGTCGAAGGGGCAGCTGACAAGAGGGGTTAGGTGAGCTCAAGGTTAGCTACGAAATCAAGTTTGTTTTGTCGTATGTCTACAAAACCGGTAAGAAATGCACGCCGAATTTCAACGTCGACAAGTTAGTTTTATTTTAAGTTTTATTAATTTTATTTATCTAATTCTTTTCTTTTATGTTTCAATTTAAAGTTTTTGACGTGGTTTCTACGAAACATGAATTACATGCTTTTTCTCAACTATGACGCGATACTTTTACCTATTTTGTCCACAGCCACGAAAGACTAAAAGACTTATTTATTTTGAAGGTGGTAGAACCCTTAGTCGTTCGATTCCGAATGGAACCGCGCTTCACCAATTTTTGCCTGGTCTGAAGAGTGTGGTAAAGAAGACATATTTAATCAAGGCGATTCAATTTCTTCCTCAAGGGATAACAACGCATGTGCGGCTAACCTCGGGTAATATTGATCTAGCCTTAAAAGGCTATAAGCACCAGGGGCCTCTTAAGATTTGATGGCGTGCATGCTCATTTTCTAAATCCTTATTACACAAAGAAAGTTTAAGAAAGCAAATGTACTCACTGGGGGCCGCCGAAGAAGAGATCGAAGTCGCGAAATTCGAGCCGGATGCGCTGTCCTGGTTTGCCGGCGAACTGGTAATTGCATGTGATGTCCTTGGGGTAGATGCCTGGGTACGTGGGGGACAGCAGCAGCCCTGTTTTGTTCTTGCTGGCGTTGATCAGGAACGAGCACATTGTGTTGGGTATTGGCGTTCCCACCTCGAATTCCGCTGTACAATGAAACAGTAAATATTTAACGACGATCACAAAAGCTCTAGATTTTGCGGAAGTAACTTCAAATTTTATATGAGTAATATTTGCCCATATAGTAACTTATGATCGACTGATTGGGGTCTTACTCCGAAGATACTCTCTTCTCTTTTTAGGATGTCAAAGGTTTAGACCAGGGGTTTGCCAAAAGTCCTGAGAAACACCACTACTCCACATATTAATCGTCCCAAAACCTCTATCCCTGGGTTATCGGTTGGCAGGAAGACATACCATATGACAATTCGTTGGCCAAATATATTATAATATTTTTTAGAATATTAAAATAATGCATATTTTCTTATGATGATTTGATTCATCAATGATGTACGGCTTGAATTTTAACTTTCGGTTTATGCTTGAGAGGTAAAACTTTGACCACCAGG
>DWNE01008901.1:0-11238 GCA_018249875.1 Cecropterus toxeus | reverse complement strand
GGTGTTTGTGTATTCGTCTTTGTGTGTCCATGGCACCCACGGCACAGGAGAAAATCCTAGTGTGGGGCTATGAGTGTCGAAAGCGTGCGAGCAATGGAGCATGGAGAAGGACTACATTATTTAATTCTTAAAAATGCTAAATCAATGATTCTGTTTCCCCAGATCGCGATCCCCTGTCGACCACAGAAGACTTTCACGATCTACGTGTATGACATTCCTGATGAGGTTCCTGAGGAAGATGTACGCCATGCCCTCTACAAGTTTACCTCTGTCGTCGAAGTGGTCCGTCTCCACTTCGCTGGCTCTCCCAGAGAAGGTAACACTGGTTAGTGGTTTCCATTCCACTCCTCTTATATTTGACAGTTAATTTTCAGACGCGTGATTTTTCTCTGCTTATGTATCAGGAACAAAGTCTACAATTAGATTATTAATAAGTACAAGAAAGTAATGATATAATTTTCAGCCAAATGCATGAAGTGTAAAGTTAAGTTGTATTCAGATATCTATTAAGGCATAAAATTCGTAGAAACTGGACGTATTTGACCATAATCAAACTTTCATCATCAACCCATTATTATTAAAAATCCGCGTTAGGATTTTACTCTTAGAATGAGAAGGACATAGACTATCAGGAGGCCAACAGTGGATTGATAGATACGAGTATTAGAAAAAAGCTATTTATCCATATTGTTATCATTAATATGTTCAAGTTCGTCAGTGCTATCTGACCTTATTATGTCCATTTCAGGCACTTCCACTCCGAAGCCTCTGGAGAAGACTCCACCTAGAGCCATCACATCTATCGACGGGGAGCTGGTCAGCAGCATGGTCCCCAAAGAAGCATCCAGCGTGCTTCGCGTGACCCTCGCTAATATCGAGGAGGCCAACATCCTCCTCCAAAATGGCCTTGACTTCTACGGAGCCACGTATTTTCCAACTGAACTCGCTACGCCCGCGCAGGCTGCGAAGTTAATTAAACCTAGCAGGTACCGGAAAATTGCCTCATTAGTTTCTTTGAAATTAAAAATAAGATCTTCTAGGCATGTTGTGTGATGGCCAAAATCCTGTATAAGAATAAGAAAATATTAACGCTTAGTTCATAAATGTCAGTAAGTACCTAATAAGTTTGTATTTTTTATTGCTGAATCGGAGAATCTTCTACAATGTATGGTTAAAACAATTATACTTCTTTTTATTTAGTGACTTTATTTTTCTAATTTGTATATTTATAAAAAAATATATATATATTGTTAATGGATAGAAGATGGTTTCCAAACTTAATTATACCGCTAAGCGGTCGCTATGAAACTATTTTTGTCGATTCATATAACGCCATCTATTATCGAGTGGTCGTAATTTGGCATTTGAATGGCGCTAATATTAAAAGCCAAGAAGTTATAACATAGATCCCATTTTCTTAAGATTTTGTAATTTTTCACGGTAGTGAATATATTGTGAATCTCTCTTAATTTTATAGAAAATTCTGCTTCATAAGTATCATTATGAAACTTGTTATTATGTTACTTAGTATTTCCAGAGTAACCGGTGGAACGGTGTCCGCTCGTGTCCGTGACCTGCTGCCTGTCTTCGACCAGCAGGGTTTCGCCAAGTTCGCGCCACCAGCATCCAGACTCGTCAAGCCTCGCTCCAAGTAGACTGGATACACCAATGCCACGACCAATGACCAATAAAACCATGACTAAAACGTCAACACTCTAATGCTCCAGACCTCTCCCAGTTCTGGGGAGATTTTTTTCCCAGCAGTTTTTATATTAGCTCTTCATACAGTAGAGTCATAATTATCAAGTATTGTGTTTTCTATTTAGTTGAATATCTCTTAAAATATATTTAAAGGAGCAATTCTTGTATTTGAAAACGGCTCCAAATATCTTCATGAAAGTTACAGATTAGGGGTTTTTCGATATATCAAGGTTCCAAGTCTAAAAAATCGGTTTCCAAGATATAGGCTCAAAAAACCGCGTTTTAAGAATCTAAACATATATAAGCGCCATCTATAACGCCATGACCGATGAGGGCAACGCTGGGTAAAAACTAAAAAACTCTACTCAATACTAGATGGAGATTTGTCTGTTTAGATGTTTTTTGAAGAACCACCAGGTCCACTAGGTACTTAATTCTAATTGGTCAGCAAGGCATTACGTACTTACAAAAATTATTCACGATAAATCTACATTAATACTTAATGACGATCAAACGAATTAACTAAGTTTAATGTTACGTCAAATGACAGAATGACAATAATAAATTAACATCTAATTTGTTTACTAATACGAGTAACGAAGTGTGTTATTTAATTTTCCTAATATTATTTGTACATACTACATATATATGTATTCATACATACAATTAAATGTGATTGAAATATGTAGAATTTAATGTTATTGTATTTTAGGTAACATGTTCCTTGAGCATCTCTTATGTATCTTTATTTTGTACCAAATTGCATTTATATTTAAATTTTAGTTACTAATTCAGTGCCATTTTATTTATTAATCACTTCTGTTATCATTATAATAAAATAAATATACTGTTACTTGTGTTTTATTTATGTTATAGATGATTTGATAATCATAATTGTGTCAGTATTCTCTGAATAATTTTATTTGGTTATATTTTTATAGCGCGTTTTAAGAGATTTGATAAAAAGCGGTTTAACATTTTTGTACTTAGCGGACTTTTGCTGTGCTCCTTAGTTTTGTCTTAAGATGTCTTTTCGAATCTATATTCAATTCAGCAGTTCTGGTGTTCGCCTTTTAAACACATTTTTAGTCCACCAAATTTTTTTGGAAATAAATCAGATATAAAAGATCCACAGATTTTTTTATTTTTATTATATGTATGGATATAGGAGCTGTCTCTCATTAACTTAGAGAATTATTGAGAAAATTATTATTGAAATAATTTAGTTAATAAAAACAGAACGCACTCGTAAATGGAAACAATAATGAATATTTTTTAAATATATTTATTTCCTATAATATCACAGATAAACAATATGTACGCTTTCAGCGAGTATATAGTATAATAATATTCAATATTTGTCTTAAATTAATATAACACTTATCGTTAAATAATTAAGCTACACTTATTTTACTTTTCTTAAATTTGTCTTCTATTTCCTGTAGGCTCTTGCCTTTCGTTTCTGGCAGTATAAAGTACAATATGGCAGTACCCACCAACGCTACGACACCGTAAATAAGGAATGTGGTCACTTCTCCTACGTTTGCCATCAGACCGGGTGCAGTCTTCACCACGATGAAGAACGCAGCAAAGGTCGTCGCTGAGCTGATACCTGATCCCAATCCACGGGTTTTCGTCGGGAAGATCTCACCACACATCATCCAGGGCAGGGGAACTAAACCTATTGAGATGGCGCAAATGTACGTCGTGAGACAAGTCAGCGGCAACCATGACATGTTGGTCGGCTGACCATTCGTCCAGTACAGGAACGAAGACAGACCAATCATTGACAGGGATGTACAAACACCGCTGATCATACACAAAGGTCTGCGTCCATAAATCTTGCAGATTATACAGGCAACAACCGACATCACGACTCGAACCGAATCTATGATCAACATCGCCATGTAATGGTCCATGCCTTTCCCGACAGCCTTTTCAACTATTTCTATAGAATAAAATGCTATAGCATTAACACCTGAGAACTGGCACGTTATGAAGAATATAATCATTATCACCAAAGGCTTAATTAGTTCGGGGCTTTTCAGGTTCATTAGCCTTTCCTTGAAATTTGGTACTGGTTCATTGTCAGCGGCCTTCCGCTTATCAATAATACCTTTCAGCTCCGCCTTTGCTTCTTCACTGTATCCTCTGAGCCATGCGAAAGCTTTAGCGCCTTCTTCGATCTGTCCTTTAGAAATAAGCCATGTTGGACTCTCAGGGACTAAGCTCAGTAAGAGAACGCCTAGAACCGGGAAGATACAGCATATGACAGCCGTCCATTGCCAAGTGAGGTAAGTGCCGAGAATATGAGCAACCAGAATGCCCACAGCGATGGCTAAAGACACGCCCGCGAGGAAAATGCCTCTGTACTTTGGTTCTGTGGTTTCGCCGATGTAAACAGGGCTGAGAGGGCCAAGCAGGCCAACACAAAGGCCAGTGAAGAAGCGTCCAAGGAGAATGAGGGCCAAGTTATCGGCGCAGGCGATGAGGATCCAGCCGAGGAGGAACGGGCCACACGTCATGTAGTGAGAGTTCCTTCTCCCGAATTTCTCCATCATCCAACCTCCGATGAGGCAGCCTGGCGCCATGGGAAGCGCTGCCATTGCCGCTGGAAAATATTATTTGATTGATAAATTAAGTCACGATGGACATATTTAAAAAAACATTTTATCTATTTCTATTTATTGTCTACTTATTTTAAAATGTCCGTTGTGGTACCATAAATTCCCAAATAGTTTATAATCATAATCATTTAAAACAGCTGCATTGTCTTCAAATAGTAATGTGATTATTAATAAGAAAACTAGAATGATTCCTGATTAATAAATACACATTAATTGTATGACCTATATCCTATAATCTGCTTTAACCTTTCATTTATTAAGTGTTAATTTACACATCCAATTCTTCGTTACAGAATAACATTAGAACAGGTGGTAGATCTAGTTTGGTTTAGCCGGAGTGTTACCACCGCAGTATTTCACGCATGGTGAAGGTGGTAGAACCAGTGTTGTTCGACCGGGGAGGTATCGCCACACTTATTTCTAGCGTGAAGCAGTTCTCGCGTTTCGTTGGTAGGGTGTGGTTGCCGCCTCACTTATGTATGAGGCGACTATCAGTCCTCGAGAGTAGCATAGATTGTGATTGACTTCAGATAGAACCCTTGGGTCTGTATGAAGTAACTTATAGGTCTCCATGGGCGGGAGTAACCACTTACTATCAGGTTGACTGCATGCTCGTTTGCTTCTTCAATGAGATAAAAAAATGGTGAAGTTGATGTTTTGTTGGAAATTGTAGATGTTGGTTACGGAATCTTAAACTCCAGTACCATTAGTACGAGTTTGTCTTGTTTTTTCCAGACAAGATTGAGTCTTGTTTCTGCCAAAAATGCCCTCTGTAAATTTTAGTTCCGAAACAAGCCGCTAGGGACGCCGCATGTAGATGTATGGGTAGAAACAAGACTCAATCTTGTCTGGAAAAACAAGACAAACTCGTACTAATGGTACTGATTCAAGTTGTCATCTTATTTTGTACATGCGCAAAGTTCACCATTCCGGCTTACCAAGCAAAGGCTTGATTAGACTCACGTGTATGCAAACATGTAATTAGAGATATCAATCCGATTCTTTCACAATTTCGACTCAAATTGCTTCTGTACTTTTCTTTAGCTTTGTTTGTATTGTAGTGTTACTACAAAGTGCATTTAAATGCATTATTGTGAGTTGTTAGCTTCACTAAAGCCATGATAGATATGATATAAACTATATAATTTTGTAAAATGATACGATAATAATTTAAAGCCTATGTAAAACACAATATCCTTATTTAATCAAATAAAACTCAATCATTTGTTCGAACTGCAGAAATATGAATTTAAGTTTCTTAACTGGAACGTTTCAAATTATACAACGAGAATGTTCTCTCCAATATGAAGCCTTTGTGTACATAAATAAATTCATATTTACTATTCATTCTTTGCAACGGGTTCATTTTAAGGCTGAGGAATTAATTATCAGCTTGCGGTAATTTACTTATTTTATACAATTTAAATAATTAAATTGCATTAAATACATATTTATGGAATCATATTTTTTATTCTAATTAAAATGAACCTATAGCTTAATACTAATGTGTAAGTTGAAAAAACCCAATTAGGACTTTAAAGAAATTTTAAACTTATCCAATAGAAACAGAAGATAGACAAAGACATTTTGAAGCTATACGTAAAGTATTGATGTAAGGTTTAGTAATGGAGAAAAGTTCTTTATTAGAATATTGGTGTTTTGTATGCGGCTCGCGCTGCTGTCTGCAGCCCGTCGGATTGCGACAATCAATGTCATGGCGTAGTGCAGATAGACAAAAATTCAATTTCATATAACATGTCATACATGATTTTTTATACTTTAATAGGTATAAACGTTTTTATGTACTTCTCTTTGGTAGCATACAAATTTAATAAAAAAACGGCTCGATATAGTTGAATCATATGAAATACATATATGAAAGCGAGCAACAAATATAAAAATGACATATTCGTTTCGTCCATAATGACTTTTAATCTATACAAATATTCAATCATTTACGAAAATTGATTAAAATTTTATTTTGTAAGCATTTTTTTACGATCGGAATTTTGATATACAGAAGCTGAATATGAATGAATGGCACCTGCATCCCACAAATACCGTCTCCACATAACGTCGCATATGAAATATGATCTACCTACTGGAAAAGGACAATGGTTTCAAAAAAATATAAGTACCGAAAAGTAGTGTTGCACGAAAATACTTTCTATCGATAAAATCAAGATGCATGATCAGTATTGTTTACTAGTGTTCTAAAATTACTTATATTTTATAACTGTTATATTTATATCTACATATGTTAACCGTTGGGATTAGAGAAAAATACTTTGGATAGCATTTGGAACATAAGTTGACAGTACTTTCCATATTTTAATAAGATATGTATGATTTTTTATTAATATTTAATTGATATTAATGTAAGATGTATCTTCTTTCTATTTGTCATCGACAAATACAAAGAAGATTAATCTAAAAATATATTCAATATTGACAACAATAGGTAGGTACTATCTATAGAATTCCACTAACTGTTACGTTCGATAGTCGATCGATCAAGAAAACAGTAATAGTAAATATCGCTACATATACAATCAAATTGCTTAGTACAATACAATATTATTTAGTAGTGCAGTTGGTACTATCGATAATTTTGGGCTGACAACAGTTTAATCGTTCTGAATAATAAGTGAGGACTCTCGATATATCGACAGTATATTTTCTGCAACACTAGTTCAGAGTTACGGGCACTCGAGGCTGGGGTATCACATTCAGGCGCAGCTTTATTCAGTTGAGGGCCATTCAGCTCCCTCTCGGCTGGAATAACTGTCGCGTAACTGTGATATAGTTTGTAAGGGCAGGTGAGTTAAGTCACGGTAATGTTTCAGTCAATTGTAGGCCTTCTTCTATTCTGCATTTACAGTTATGAAGTATGCTCTAAACCCCAATTGTAGGAGAAACTTGCGTCTTAGAATAGAACAAATTAAGGATCGTACCTGAAGAGAGATTTAAAGTAGTGTTCTAAAATGGTTAGAAAATTTTATCGATGTTGGAATTTGAATCCTATTTATGAGAAATACTGGTAACTTAAATGACGAAACAAAGTTACATGATGGTTATATAATATTCTCTTAAATTTATCAAGTAGGAAATAACGACGAGCAGAATTGAAACATCTCAAACTCAATTTTGGCTACTGTGATTGACTTTTATTATTACTCATTTAAAAAAAAGTAGGTGTGACTGATGGCCATGTGATTGTTACGATCTGAACCTCAGTACCAACCAATGAATATCTAAACCAATAAATATCAACTAAACAATGCAATTCGTGATGAAGTATCCACAAAATGAGATTTAGTACAATAAACGCTTCCACTAAATAGTCCAAGTTTCTTAGAAGGTTTCTGTGTATTAAATTTTTCACTCATCGCACGTTGGTAGAGCCCGAGTTAGAGTCAATGCAACAAAACAAGTTAAAAAGAACCGCAAAATTACAGGTGCTCGAAGCTGGAGGAAAATTTGGAGTAAGTTTATTCAGTCGGGGGTATTTGGTCTCTCTCGTTGGAATAACTGTCACATAACGTTGATGCTATGCGGCCCGTAGCAGTTAAGTAGAATTATACTGACAATATACTGAAGCCAAACTGATTTTACAAGGTAGAATTATAGTTAACTGCTTTAATTGCGGATTTCCACGTTCTGCTTTTGGTATGCCATTAGAGTCTATAAAAAGTAATGAGTATAAATTAAACACGCGCGCTCTACAATATTGCACTTCCTTATATGTACTATCTTAATTTAATGTTGCTAGTAATGTACAGTAAGACTGAAAATTTGATGGTTTTAGTACATATAAAAGGTGCCTTTGTTTAGAAGAGATTATTTCAATAGACTCAATAAATTCAATAGATAATTTCAATGAAATCTGAACTCACTTTGAACTCCGATTTAAAGTCACATTAGGAGAACATTGAACGGAAAAAGGTAATGAGCACTGTAAGTAGTATAAAGACCTACTTTCTTGTCCTGTCTAAAGACATCCCTTGCGTATTCAACGCATTTCTGTAAAGGAGATATACGCCAGTATCATTCAATGGAATGAGGTACTTACCGAGCAAATGGGATGAAGTTACCTAATTTGGGAAATAGGCGCCCGGCGTACCATGTCTCCTACACCTGACACACGCTCTGGAAAAGTTAAACGATGTTCAGGTTTTCATGGTTATGAGTTTATATGGAGATTTTGTTTAGTACTGTTTGCTAAGTGTGTTTTTTAAACACGGAGAGCTAATATAATGTATCGATTTTTTTGCGTATTTATTGTAATGACAAATTATTTAAAAAATGAGAGTTGGTTTTGATACCCGGTCAGACAGATAACCGAGCGATGAATTCAGATTTCCGTTCTCAATCTGGGCTTTTGCGTATACGAGTATCCATGGCACTCACAACAAGGTAGAAAATCCAAGTGTGGGATTATGAATATGACACTAGCGTAAATTAATAAAAAAAAGAATTGTTTGCTATTTCAGTCATTGAAAGTAAGTCTTAATCTTATAAATAGGGTTTAATGAATAAACATTACCTCTTAGATATTCAGTGAGTGGGAAGCGCTAAGGTGATTTCCTTCGAGAATATCCACTCGTGTTTTTTAAAATGCTGGTTAAACAAATCAGGAATACTCCTTCATAAGTTACACGAACTATGGCCACATATACATGCATTTACATAGTACCTAAAATATACAAGGTATCTCCCATTTTCCCATAGGCGTCTCAAGTATAACTAATAAACTTCAGATATTATGCACCTGCACTTTAAACTAACAACTATTTACTCTATAAGCCGCAGTGCAGTAATTACTACATCGTTCCCTCCCTAAAGCAGCAGCACGATACATTTTCAAAATTGCGCAAAGTTGTTCGAAATTACAAACTGTTACTGCATATTCATTGAGCAAAAACCTGCCGTGATTCCCACTCATACCAAGTTGGGAAATGCTAAGCGCTTACCAAAAGGTTAGCACCTAATTTTTTGTCGGAAAATAACAATTCAGTTCAAATTATAATATTGTAATACGAAAATATCATTTCCAACGACATTTTAATATGCTGCATTTCAGTATGGACGTTTCTGTACTTTAAATGACACGTAAAACAATATCCTAGCTTTACGTTCTTGTAAAGTTCTAAAACTTAACTTGTTAAAAATAAACTCGAAACATCTGTTTTGGTGTTAAGCTTAAGATTTAAACTTTAAACTAAGACATTTTTTTTCATTGGGGTTAGTAATTAGAAATGATTTATAAAATTAACCAGTTATTACCACTTATTTAATCCTTAACCACCACCGTTCATAAGAGAAAGAAGCGAGAGGAGTCCTACATGACATTATTGATAATATGTACCAAAGACAAAGAAACTGTTCCTACTGTTTAATAATATGTTGTATATACATACAGTTCTTGATGGAAAATATTTAACTACATACCATTTTTTTACGCAAGAACGACTTGGATTAAAAGATTACATCCTAATTTACATTCATATAATTACAGTTGATTTTGATTCACGATGTCTGCTCCAATTCAACCTTATAAAGTTCAGCGAGTTATCCTTATGCGCCATTCACGTTAAAATGTGAAAGCGTGCCTGGCGGAAGTAATTGGCCCTAATTACCATTATTCTCCATACAAATTGCATGGAACTAAAATGTGGCTGAAAAGTTAAACGAGGGCTTTCATCATTATGTTATACTGCTAAGATAAAACGACTTCGTTCTTTGTAGAGATGAACCAAACCGAGCGTAAAATTCACTGAAGTCCTACTACCCACAATGCACTTATAAGCGATAAAAACAAAAAGGCAATAATAATAATAACGCTTTCTACTCTGATAGCCTCACAGTAGGATTTTTCCTGTATCGTGGGTGCCATGCACACACAAAGATAAAAACACAAACACCCAGACCCAGATCAGAAATATAAATTCATCATTTAGATGTCTGTCTGGCCGGGGATCGAACCCAGAACTCATTGCGTGTCAGACCGGTGTAAAGACCGCTCCGCCACGCGGGTTGTTAGAAACATTATAAACGGCAGGCTTGGATGGATGTTTAATTCACGAAGATAGATGATCAGATCGGAGTAAAATTTGGATTAAATCATATGTATATTTTTATAAACTTTGGAGTATATATTTGTAATCAGAAAACAAACGGGCGAAGCTGCAGGAATATATTAGGTAGTAAACATCTTTACTCCCTTTGAGCACCGGGCGAGATTTAGTGCGATAAAAACTGTTATATATATTTGTATGTTCAGCTGTAAGTTTTCCGATAAAGATAAAATAAAACTGCACAAAACTATGTATCACTGCCACGGTGCCAATGCTTTTTGAAGGTTCCCCCTAGATAACAAAAAAAGGTAGGGGATATGGGGTTTTTTATGCTTCTTTTACAGAAATCACATGGTCAATCGACAGTAGTAAAATGTAACACCATAATTATAAAAGATGATATAAAATGGAAATTCTATGAGACAATCCAATTTGCCCCTAACGCACAGCAACGCATCTGTGTTCGACCTCAAATAATTCTCTTTACCCATTTGGGGTTGTTTCAGATGTTCTGTGGCAGAAGTGACCACTTATTGTCTGAATTATACCCTTGTTTATTGCTTCTGTGGGATATACAGTTCTACTGCGCGCAGTTACACATATGCTCAAATTCAAAGCCAGTAATATAAGACAATATTTAAATTTATTTAAGTGAAAAAACTAATATATTTATATAGCTTACTTACAGAATAAGCTCGTTTAATACAAGTTAGTTAAAGGTATAGGGTAAGGTGAATGTGGAAAATCACAGGCGCTTGCACCTGCATTTCCCAAGGGAACCGTTTTCGCGTTTCGTCCTCGAGAATAAATATATCTCCGTTGTGTACCCGCTG
>DWNE01008900.1:0-11239 GCA_018249875.1 Cecropterus toxeus | reverse complement strand
CATAATTTCACTTACAAGACAAACTTATGTTAACATATTAAAATTAATAGTAGGTAAGCATGCTAGAAACCTAAATACACTTAAGTATTCACATTAACATTTTGTTAAATTTCATTAAATTGTAATATTTTCTTTACGAGTTACTTGAAATTAAATACCTAATTTAGAACCAGTTATTGTCTACGATAAAGCTTATATGTGCTTTATGTCTATGCAATAATTTTCAAGTCATTGATAAGTCCAAATGAAAATTTATGTTCAATTAATTAAGCTGCATTAAAAACAAAAATCTAATTTTAGACACAGGTATCTAAAAACGTTCTCATTATGTATTTTATATTATCACAAATTCTAACAACGAGGGCTTTTATTACCTTTTTATACCTAAATATTATGTTTCCTAACTATTACTCTCCATTACCTTTAGTTTGCTAAATCTCACACTTCTCTAAACGCGCAATATCAACTCCTAAAAAACATCGGAAGTTTTCATTTTACGGATTATACATAAGTTGAAAATGGCAAGTCAATTTAATAACAGAAATGAATACCATAATGAAGCAGTTAAGTACTGAAATAATATACCATTATCGGCAGCTAATTAATTTTATCGCATTCACCCAGAATTTCCTCGAATTTCAACATTACGATTCATTGTGAGCACTTATATGACAGGATAAATAAATAATGCCGTGATTTATGAGTAACAAAAAGATGTAAAGGTTTTAATTTCTACATTAACATGCTATATCATGACACATATAAAAAAGTCATGATGTGATCTTCTATAATATCATCTGTGACGATGCTTTTCATAACATACAAACAACATAAGCTACTGACACAAACCTTTTAGAAAACGATGGCATATATTCATAAAAAAGCTACTTAAGTGTCTCGCTAATGTGCTCCAAATTTTACGTTGATGTTCTTGCTACATATTATTCTACACATTATATCATATTGTATGAAATTTCAGCAAAGCTTACTTAAATTTGCAAAGGAACACAAATGTTTTTGAACACGGACGTAATGTAAGAGTCAGGTCGAGAAAAAGTCAGTATAAATGTCACACCCAGGATTTATGTGATAAAAGTGTCCGGGAGCGTTTCGTGACCCAGTTTTTGATTTTGTCAGGCTGAAGTAGTAAACGAGCATGCAGTCCACCTGATGGTAAGTGGTTACTGCCGCCCGTGAACTGGAAAGTTCTGTAAGCAACTTAATATAGAACAGAGGTCCTATCTGAAGTCGATTCCCGATGCGTTGCTACTCTCGAGGACTAACGTGATCGCCTCATATATAAGTGAGCCGGCAACCATCCTCATGTATATGACGCTCGCAATTTATTTTTTTCATAACACATTTTTGTTTCACAAATATTTTTGTTCCAAAAAGGTCACCTAAAATTTTCCGATTGTACATGATGTCCCTTGGGTTGAACTTTTTCAATATAAGCTACACAGAATATTTTGACATCAACGCCCGGTCAACATCAACATGACAGACGAATATTTTAAAGAATAAAAAGGCGTTTTTACAATTTACAGAAAAATTAACATTGAAAAGATACTGTTTAAGCTTTGAAATTTGCGTAAAGGTTCGTGAACGCTTTCTTCATAGGGTTTTCAACTGTTCCTTCATCTAGTTTTAACAGTCTACAGCATCGGTACTTGATAAAGTAAACGTTTTTAAACGCTTTTTACTCTCACAGCCCTACAGTGGGATTTTCTCCTGTATCGTGGGTGCAATGGACACTCAAAGACGAATACACAAACACCCAGACCATCCAGGACAGAAAACTAAACTCATCATTCACATTTCTGTCTGGCCGGGGATCGAACCCGGGACCCACTGCGTGTCAGACCGGTATGGGGACCGCTCCGCCATGCGAGTCATCAAACGTAATGTAAGTAAAACAACCACAAATTAAAAGAAAGAAGTTTAGGAATTCGTTTATTTTATTTTCCTCAACGAAATAAGAAAAGTCTAACTCTAACCCTTTGGAAGTATGAAGTGTTAGGAGTCATTAATAATTTACAATTAAAGAGCTACTTAGTACGAAATTTACAAATTACATCAATGGTGTGCTACATTTTTTTAATTAAACAGGAAAAAACCATAATGTAAGCAGAAATCTGAAAAAGATATTGGAAAGTATATAACAATGTGCGAAAATGCAAATGACTCGAATAAATAACTCGCCAGATGGTAGAATTAACGTAGTTCGGCCGGGAAGTACCACCGCCGCATTTATTTCTAGCGTGAAGCAGTTCTTGCGTTTCGGCTGAAGAGTATGGTGGCCGGCTCACTTATATATGGGGTGACCATCTTAGTCCTCATAATTCAACGCAACTCATCTGTGACCGACTTCAGATAGAACCCCTGTTCTATATAAAGTTTCTTCCAGATGTCCATGGGCAGCAGTAACCACTTACCATAAGGTAATACTGCATGCTAGTTTGCTACTTCATTATTATAAAAAAAAATGTTTGGAGTAGCTTTAATGAAACAGATCCTTCGGGATTTCTCGCAAAATATAATCCTCGTAGCGATTCCCAGTTACATTAAGTGGGCAGCCCTAACTACACTGTATACAACCCGAAAACTCAATTGTATCTCGTTTGATTAGAAAGGCCCTAATGAGATTCGACCATCCCACCTCTTCAGTCCCAGCGGGCAATAAATAAAAGGTGAAAGAGATTTCTCCCCTTCTCACATTACAAATTGAGTTTAAACATTGCTTCGGAAGACCTTAACAAATTTACGACGGAGAAACTAACTTACTAAGTGGAAATGATGTTTTAAAATCTTTAGAAGGCAATAAGTGTGGTTCAATGTACAGAATATTGCGTAATATAAAACATATTTATGGGTTAATTTACTATGAAAGTGCATTTAAAGTTAGGTACAATTTATTAATTTCTTAATAGCTATAAAGACGATATTCTGTAGTTAAGTTTCGTTATATGTAGTTATGTTTAGTTTCTGGGTTCAACCTAAATATGCATTTAATACATTCAATTCGATAAAAAAATAATGATAGGTAATGTAGCAGCCATCGTATGAACAAAGATTACGTAATACTAAAATACGAGAATTACTGAAAGGAGAAATGACGAAAATTTTGCCTTCTCATTATCGAGCAACAGTAATCTAATATTTGTCGTACAAAAATTGTACTTTTCTGTAATGACGTTCAATAAGAGATGTATCGAATAATAATAATAAAGCTTAATAACGCTTTTCACATTTATAGCTCTATACATGATTTCTTTGTAGCATTGGTGTCATAGACACACAAATGCACAGATACCGAAAACCAGTACTAAAATGTAAACTCATCTTTAAGGTAAGATACCCGGATCGAACCCGGAACTCTCTACGTATCATATTGGTGTGGTGGTGGTGAACGCTTCGCCACGTATATAATAATTTATACACAAAACTCGAAACACTCCATAACTGTATATTGCAAGATTTTCTGTATTGACAAGCCAGCAATAAGGCTTTCTTTACACGGTAATATTAAACGACGAATAATTTTTGATTTGAAGGACATTATTACGTGTCAAAGTAAAATGTGGAAATAAAAATTGTAATATGTAAAAAAATCAGTAATGGGCAGAAGTAAAACTATCAATATTCGTAAGCATAATATGAGACGAGAAGCAGGATGTCCTGGTGTGGAAGTGGATACTAACAATTTTAATTCAAATTGAATGATAAACTATTAAATATTGGTGTTAATGGTGCCAAGATTTTTTCTAAGTTTCTACAAAGTTGTCCAAATGTGTAAGCCGTTGCATGGTAACTCTTCTCGTGTAACAAATAACTATAGGCGACGGTGACTACTTTTCATCAGGGAGTCCGTCTACCTTATTTTTAGCTAATAAAAGATTAAGTATGATATATTTTCACGGTATTATTTCCATTACAAGCTTATTTCTTGTTTTTAATATGCTTTTCCAGCGGGTTAAATAACATAATGTGAGTATTAAGATAAATTTAATCTTAATTTTAGATAAGTATAACTTATTTTTAACTTTTTCATGATGCAATAGTCGCCAATGTATAGTCAGCCTTACGTTCTAAAACAAAACAATAAAATGTCCTAAATATCAGATTATAGAGTTACTTTTATACTTACTTTTGAGAACTTTCGGGCTCCGATGGATTCCATTAAATAACTAGTTCGAATTCAGCAGAGTTTGATTGGTTTTCTGTTTTGTATGACTAAACGATGAGCTCAATACAAAAAAATGAAATATACATTCTTTCCTTTTAAACTTTTAACTAACTTTATATTTTTTGTCATCAACCCATAGCTGAAAAGTTTTGCGAAGAGGAAAGTGTAGACAAGAAGATTATCTACCTTTGAAAAGATTATAAAAAACTTTCAATGTTTTACGTACAAATTTATTATTTACTTACTTTCAAAACGAACTTTGTTTACGTTTTCGTCTATAAATTGTCCGTACATGTATGGTTTTCGGTCAATGTTGGTGTACTCAATTTATTTTTGCTTAGCATTGACACACAGTTTAATGGGTAATAGCCCCGAAGTACACGATAAATAATGTACATAAATATATCGTACAATTAATATTAAAACTAATTTAAACAAACATTTATTCAGGAGCTATATGTATATAAACAATATTTACCTGACAGTAACTGACTATTTTCTCCATGGACATCTGCATTCAACCTTAAGTAGCATATCAAGTGTTATTTGAGGTCGTTCACAGATATTTTGATATCCATAGAACCAAGTTCAAATGGCTCATGTAACTCTACCGTTCCATACTTTTAATTCAGCACACAACAGCGCTGGACATTGGTTTTATTAGGTAAAATAGGTGAAGCGATGATGCTTCCAAAATCTAGCTACGAAGAGTCGTACCACATTGAATATTTGGTAAATACAGTAATAAATACAATCTGAAGAAATATGAATTATATTAAGTTTAAAAAGATACACCTATAATAAAACTCTTTGCTAAGTGCTTTTGTGTGTACCAACTCAACTCGAACACCCTTCACACCTGTAAAGTTCCTGAACAAATTAATTGCCTTGTTTTAAAAGTAGTTACGAAATTTGATTACAAATTTAATTTCGCTCTCTCATTTTCTCGATTACATTATTTGCGGATTAAATGAGAGTCAAATAACAATTGAGTTCTTAATTTACATTTTAAATAATTAGTTGTTAATGTGTGCTAAATAAACTTATACTATTACATATACAAGCACATTTTTTACGAACTTCAATAAGATATACTTTAAATTTGAAAAAAGCCACAGGAGTGACTCATGTTTAATTTTTTTTACGATGTAAATTACTAAAAATCTGTAGGTGGATATTTAAATTAAAAACGTTGTAAAACAAACACACATTTATTAAAACTAACATAATTCTCTCTCACCGTTTTTATTCATTCGAATCTTTAGTTATTTATGAATTATTTACATAAATATTCAGTGTATAAAAGTATTTGAGTTAATATACAATACATGTTACTGTTGATACAAATTCGTTTGTAAGGTTACTGTATTCCAGAAACTAGGCCGACGAATTGAGGGTTACCGCAAAGTGGGAACAGGAAGGAAATGAAACATATTACGGTGGGGATGGATGGGATAACTATGTTCTTTTATTTGTTCCTTTTTTCTTTAGCTTCATTACAGAACAAATAGAAAAAAAAACTTCAAGCAGAAATTGTCTAGTAAAATGGTGTCATTAAAAGTAAAATGGGACCGAAAAATAATTTGCATTGTCGTTGAATAATTGCACCATTGTAATTCAGCTTCGTAAAAACTCAGCTGTGGTTGCGAAATTTACCTTTTAAAACAACATCGAAGCATAATTTATGTGCTTCGATAAATAACGCAAACGTTATACAAAAGCGGGAAGGAAGTGAAACTAATTCCGAAAGATTTACCGAGTGAGGGATAATTGAGTCCTTTGAGCGACGCTGCCTCCGCGTAAGTGATTTGTACGCATTCAAGTGTTTATGTAGGAATAATTTATGCGTAAGTGAAAACCTTGAATGAAAATACATTTAGATGGTAGCCTTATTGTTTGAACTCTTGCCATCACGTCGAGGGTCAAGGGACGTTCAAATCCGAGGCACGACGCGTTTTAATCCTAACTATCAGGAATTATTTATTAATGATGTGAAATGATACATACGTGATTAAACCTTAATGCCTCAAAACTATGTGGTATCTACCAATTTGCACTTGGCCAGCGTGGTTGACTATGACCTAATTGATTTATATCACATTCAAACAAAACATAGCTATATTTGCATAACATATTTAAACTGTTTAGTTTATATCACTTGTTACGTAAACAGTTATTAGCGAATCTTATTTTAATTCACATCTTTAGACTAAAGTGAGTAACGAAATTTAAGTAAAAAATAAATCAACATTGCGATTAGAAGTAATAGAATTTTCGACGCTCATTATCTTTAACGCTAACAGACCTTGTGTCATCTGAAAGAAAGTGGAACGAATCGCGAAAGCCTTGTCAAGTGGATAATTGCAACCTTTGAGCCAAGCTGCCTTTCATTCCAACACAACGAGAGAATTATAATTTTACTTTGGCATTCTAGAAGATAAGACATAGCCACCAGTAAAGGCTGTAAATAGTAAATATTATTTAGCCGATGTTAAATACTATAAGACCGTTAAGCCGTGTGAATTGATAGACTTTACACTCTTTTTCCTCAAGATTATCTTCACCGTAAAGTATTGATGAATAATCAACTTCTTCAATGTAAATTGTTTTTAAAATTAGTGGTGCATGTCTTCGATCCTTGGACTCTCGATTAAGAAACCGAGTTCAATCCATCAGACTGTTAATATTAGACACTGTATGGCTACAGCTCGTTTCTAAGTACAGATATTTAACGCAAAAGACGCGTGGCGTTGAGAATAAATAGTATTCTTCTATGTGTACTACCGTATTAAGGTAACAAGGTAACTACCGCGCATATGCGGGCTGTTCCATCATAACATTGTATAGAAAAATATGTTTTTCTCCCCGAGAACACCTTTGATGTCTGTATCTGTAAACTAATCCTGAGCCAAAGGCCATGAAACGTCAATCAATTTACCAAAATTCGCTTAAAGTTGACACTTACAGCGCTCAGCACGATGCGATTGACTTTAAAGTGATTTATCGTGAGCTTTACATTAAAGTTCTTTGTGATCTACGTCTGTCTAAATTAATCAGTTGTCATCCAAATCAGGCATTAGCGCCAATTTCTTGGCGTGATTTGCGTGACAACTGAATAAATGAATTCAGCGTTCACTGACTACCGAGTATCTTTAGCAATTCAATTAGTGTAGGATATATCTATTCCCATTAAACTATAATGTAAATCTCTGTACGCTTACCCACAAATAAAGTTAATAAGAATTTTGAAACAAGAATGTGTTAAGTATTGTATGTTATTGCTGTGTTTGTTTATATTTACAGTTTGCAATAAAGAGTAGGTATTCTATTATATTCTAACTTATAGAAATCATCCTCTACAAAGGCCATTTAACGTATTCAGAAAGCACACACTAAAGATCACTTCCATCCAATAAAATCATGATGTTTTCCATAAGGTTTCCATAAGTTTGAGAGAATTGCATTAGATTTGAGTATGGGAGCTGTCGCTCGCATACGCGATTTCTAAATCTCAGGGTAATTTGGCTCCAGCTTCCGGGCTGCGCAGGCCAGATGTGATATTTATGATAGAATATCTTTAAAATCAAAATATTCCAGATTATATTAGGGAAGGGACAAAATTTTCTCCAATTTCATGACACTTTTATGTGAATTAAATGTCAGTACTATACCATTTTTGAAAGCCTATTGAAGGATAACCTATGCACTAAAATGAACTTAACAATTTTAATTTGCCAGGATATGTACGGGATTCAGAAATAAACGAAAGCAAAGCACAGACAATATTTGACCATAGAAGTCTAAAATCATAATTATACTGATAATATCAGCGGGCCAAGCCATGCGCTAGAACTAGTTTCAAATAAGTAGTTGTTTCAGCTGTTATATTACGTAATCTTTCTGTTGAAAGCAGTGGATCCAAGTTTCAGTAACTTACTACTTGAATCAGAAACTGCAGTTGCATCAGATAAAGTAAATTTCAAAGGAGACCACAGTTAATTTTGCAGATGACAAAATTCAAACATAAGGCAACGATTTTCGGTAGATTTTATCCAAAAGATATATAATTTTATTTTTTGATGCATTTATTTAGAATATATATCTTTAATATATAGCTATTACAAACAGTGTTACTTTTGTTGTTGGGTCTCTCAATCTGGAAGTCTTTTGATCGAATCCAAACGAGCATTCCTGATTTTCCAAAGATTTCTTTGTAAAAATCACTTGCCTTAACAGTGAATGAAAACGTGTACACGTGGAAACATGCACACTTAACAGAAAAATACCTAAAAGGAAGAAAGAAAGCTAACTTTAAACCCAGTTACTTTAAACGCCGTTCAAATAAATTCAACAACCAGTAAAATAGGTGTGTAAACAAAAATAAGGTGTGTAAATTTTATCAACCTTGGTCAGCATGGTGGCATGGTGGCGTACCTTCTCACTCTAAAATCATATATGCGCCTGCAGTGGACCAGTAATAGATTGACAATGTCATAAATATTCGCTCAGAAAGGGATATTGTTTGTAATTTCTTTCATTGAGATAGTGAATTTGTTCTTAGACTATTGATAAGCAACACCAACTCATCAAAAATTATGAAATTAATTGACGCACACATAGCCCCGCGGCTTCAGTGCATCGAAACCTGCCTACAGAATTTTCACAAATTATTATTTATACGAATTGAGTCAAAAATATATTTTAATGCATTTTTTATTGTTGATACTAACAGAATTAAGCACTGTCGGGCACGTAAATGGCTGGTTGGTTTCATTCAAAGACACCCGTTAAAACTATCACGATCCGGGCAATCATTGATTCTACACCGGCATCATGAGGTGATAGAGGCAAAGGTGTGACATATAGGTAGAATATGGCGTTACATATGGGCGACGCCTTGTCTTCCGTCAGAACTCTGCCATTGTTTGACCCCTACTTCAGACGGAAATAAGACAAAAGCTACGATTTGAATTATAAATGGTCTGAAATACATATAAATATCTAAAGTACATTCAATATTTATTTCTGCAAATAAATATTAGTATTTTTATCAATGGTTTATACCAATCTCGACTTATATTTAAGAGATAAATCGGTTGTGAATGCTCACGGGCGCACACCAAGTAAGCAGCATTTTTGAATTATTAGAAGTAAGTAGAAGATATAGAAATATTTATGTATTTGTAACTATGTTATTATCTGTTTGTTAAAAAATTCTAACGATTCTGCAGGTGTTAAGTACTACTGCTTTCTGTAAGTGTATGTATGTAAGGAGATATGTTTATTATTTTTATGTTCAAATCATAAATATCAGTGCAATATTGTTATATGTGGAATAATAAATTCTAACAACTTTGACAGCTTAACTATTCTTTATGTTAAAAGTTGCTTCCCTTACAAAGTTCATGGCAACATATGCCGGTACAAATTACGTGCTCGCATTTCCAAGTAGCCCCTAGTAAAGTATCCCGTCTGAACAAACCAAAGACTTGTCTAAAGTGCGGCAAAATACCAACTTCGTCACCAAAGTTGGTTAACCGCTTAAAGTTCTCACGGACGGGATCTCTAAGTCCGGTTTAGATGAAGACAGTTTCTTGTATCGCCCTTGAAAATGTACATGTCGGATACATCGTCATATGTTTTATATGAAACTGTAGGAGTAAAAGCATGCAGTCTATCAGATGGTAAGTGGTCACTACCGTCCATGGACATTTGTAATTAACCTCAAATACTACTAAAGTCCTTGATGAAGTCGGTAACAGACCTGTTGCTACCCCCAAAGATTAAAATTGGAATGCCTTAATAAGCGACTTTTCCTCATGGCTTCTCAAACTAGAACATATTAGAGCAAACACTGATATTAAGCTGAGATTTATTTGATTGTGCTGCGGAGTGGAACTACAAAGAGTTGTATTACTCTTTATAATACAAGTGTCGTAGCTGATCGTATGAAATGGTTATATTCTACCTCTAGAACCTCTACATTGCGTGAAAACTAACATTAGCGACGTTTTTTATGGATGATAAATTTAGAGAACAAGCAATTCGCATCGACTAAATATATCCCAAACCCTGAATTTCGTGACAAAGCCTCTTAAGATATTCTCGAGCCCTTACTAAATCAGTTGAAGGAATTTCCTCGGCACAATTAGAAACTAGGGCTGATTTTGCTCAAAGGATAGTTATAGAAATTTAAATGAGCTGCGGTTATGACTAGGAAGGCAGGTATTAGCATATATAGTCGTAATCTTGCGGTATTACAATGAATTTATTATAAACCTTTAACATTAATTTACACCTATCTCATTAAAATTGAAAGAACATTTTGCTTTTTCCATTTAAGATAGACTGGTATTCCTTATAAACTATGAAGACGTTTGACATCATTCGTAAAAGTAAATTGAGAAAAATTAATTGGGACAAATCGGAAATACTTCCTGTTTCTATAATATTTAATGCTAAAGAAATTAATACAAATAACTTTACGCTAAAGTTTATTTACCGAAACAAGATCTACAATTTTTTGTTTTTACATTCTTTTTAAAACCTGTGAAATTAACAATTAACATATTAAAATAAACATCGACAAATGAACATCGATACATCTCAGTTTATCTTATAACTATTCTGTCTTGTAAGGACAGATAATAATAACGATACGCTCCAACTTAGTTCAAACACTATTAACATTATTATTACTAGATTTTTCCATCAATAAAGAAATACCAACACAAAATGTTATTGAATATCTAAACGACGCCGTTAGCAAAGATACAACGTAATAAAAGGAGTACGCAAATAGCTTGACAAATATTGAGTAGACATCTGTTATTAATATAGGCTGTGAAGATCCGGAATGTATTTTAGTAGGTTTTCTTTTTAGGTAAAAGTTGGATATTTTGTTATGTTTTGCTTACAAAATTCCTTATTGCAAACCCATTATCTTGCTAGGTATTTGCTTATTTGTCCCTGTAGTTCCAGGAGCAGAATAGGGCTATCCCCTGCCTGTCGTAAGAGGCGACTAAAAGGGGACTTTCGGGGTTGCGAGTGGTA
>DWNE01008899.1:0-11239 GCA_018249875.1 Cecropterus toxeus | reverse complement strand
GTGACATAGATATAGACATCAAAAAAATATCGGGTCGAAATATCGGCAAAAAGAAATTCAAAATCGCATAGCGTGAGTACCCTTAACATATTACAATGAATCAATTCCGCGATAATATCAGCTTAAAATCATCAAAAAAAGTTTTGTTTCCTTCCTTCTAATAATTTATTTGTATCTTCAGCCTTACTTATGGAACGTCCTGCGTTCCTATGTTTGTTGTACCATGTTATGCTTTAGAGACGCAAGATGAAAGGTAAATGCAGCAATGTACGAAATAATTAATTAACATGTCTCACCTTATCAATGGACAGACCACCAGACAGATTTTTCTTGTCGTGGAATGTTTTTAACAGTTTTACACGAATTATAGTGATCACGTAAACACGGAATAGGCGTGTTGTTGTGAATGAATTGGGACAAGAGATACCGATAGATAGACAGAAGGTATTAATGATACTTATTAATATAAACTTTCATTCCGTTTTATTGACCTTAAGATTAATCTTACTGTAGATTGGCCCTTCTTGGTATATAGCTACAATATATTTTTTTTATAGTTTCGACTGAGTCAGAAGGAGGGTAATGTTTTTCCGGTGTGTGTATGTACAAACATACGCTCGAACCTCGGACTTTAGAAACGCTGAATTTGGAACCACAAAATTATCACTGCTCACGCGCTCAAGTCTAATTAAACGGTTTAAATGTAGTTACTATTTTTACCCAACCCTATTTTTGTATGTATGATTGTATGTATGTCAATTTTGGCACGCGCCTCAACGGCTTGACGGATTGTGACCTATGAAATATCATTAGAATCGCTTCAGATTGCACAGTGACATAGGCTAAATTATTTTTAGGAGATAGTAGAGTATGGTTCGATCAGGGACAGCCATACCAATTTTTAGCGAGAAGCCGTGTACTTTTCTGGAAGGTGTGGTTCTCTCGCTCATATGAGGCGACTGTATTAGTCTTCAGGCCAAGCAACGCGTCTGTAATTTATTTCAGATAAACCCTTCTAATATAAGAAATTTCATATAAATGTCCATAACCTATGTTTATTATAAGTTTGAAACAGTAAACGCCTATGAACATCTGTGACTACATAAAAAGAACTATCTGAAGCCAGTAATAGATCCGTTTCCACTCCTGAGGACAACGATGGTCGTCTCATTTGGTAAGTCAGCCGGCATCCACTGTTATTATTGGTCAGTGATCGTTAGTAATATTTTCAAGACATCACCTGTGAGATTTGTGTCAATGATTGTCTGGCATGTTGTACTGCTAGTGAAAAATTAAAAATAATTTCAAAATTTAGGTGTTTCAACAAATAAATCTTAACCTAACCGCAGTACAATACATATCCAATTTAAATAATCGCTGTAATACTCGTTCATTAACAGTCAAACTATTATCCTTTTATGACACATTTGTCTTTAAAAACGCCGAAAGCAAAAAACCTCACACCGATTCCGACCCCAAATAAGTCTCCAAAAAACAAAAGATCCTCAATCGATTCGAATTCAATGTGCTGTATCTAATTTGTCAGATCGTCCGTCTGTGTGTTCGACAATTAATCCAGAACGATTTCGTAAACAACGACAAAGATTGTTTTGTCTCCGACAAAAATACCGACAATCTTATTGCTTGAACTTTCGGCTTATATTCCAATGTTCGTCGTTTTTCGGTCGTATATTTGTCGGTGACATTGTTCGGGCGCTATGTCGGACTTATTAGTCATTCGTATGTATACATTTAAGGTGTATATTGTCTGTGTTTCTGTTTCGACACGATCGCTAATGGTAATAATCAATTTTGTGTTGTTTTCAACTTTGACGTTGTTTATTTTTTATTTCGTGAGAGCTTTAGGGACGATCCCCATTATGGTGTCTGTCACGGTATTCGGAGGTCAAATTTTTGTACCCATGGAACAATAAGGCGAACTAATAAGGCTTTTGAAGTATTATTGGAATAACCTCTGAAATTAATTTTATTTTCTCATCAGTTCAAAGCATGCGCATAGCAAATGAGAATGCAGTCGACCTGATGGTAAATGATCACTGCCGCCCATGGACATCTATAAGCAACTACGTATAGAACAGGGGTTCTATCTAAAGTTGATCACAAATGCGTTGCGATTCGATGATTAAGATGATGAGTCGGCAACGACACCGGTCCAGCAAAGTATTTTGATTAATAATTGAAATACTTTAGATTACTTTCGGGTTAGTTTAGTCTGATTATATTCCTAGTTTATTTGACATTACATTTACTTTTTTATATTTTGTATTTTGATAAGCATGGTATACAAGATAAGCATCTATGCATAACAACAACCCCAGATTTGTTTCATCCTTTCCAATATTTTGTTTTGTTCTCAAGGGGGAAATCTTTTAAAGGTACCTTTTTATAAGGAAAAGGTAGGTTCAAAAGGAGGGTGACTCTAAGTACCTAGTACGTATTAAAATGGATAAATTCTACGATTACATTAGTCTAAAACCATTTTACCGTATTATCAGTGTCACATACTAGAACTGAAGATCATATTTTTAACTAAATAAATGTTCACTAAATTATGTCACTGATTAAAAAAAAGTAAATTCAAGCAGCTCTATTGGCGATTTCGTAAGAATATTTACCCAATTATAAAATACGATTATGTACCATAAACTAGACTGTTGCGGCTTTTCCAGGTGGTAGACAATGTTGGCTCTTCTAGTGTTAATATATCACGAACTACTGCAAAATGAATGAAAGCATTGTTGCATATCAAAGCCCACATTTATCAATAAAACCTTCGCTATGATTAAAAAAGTTGCAAATTGTTATTTATTAAAAAGAACCACTTTACACTTTCAAAGACCAAAAATAAAACACTTTACACTTCGACTGTAGTCCAAAAATATACTTTTCATATTCAACAAACAAAGCAATGCCTTTCTATTTTCACACTGATATTTTTTACTACCAATAACCACTATCTGTATGACACATTTCCGTTGTACATCCAATAATACGAAAATTACCCCTGTTACTTACAATTTAGAGGCGAAACTGCCATGTCAACTATTCTGGTCATTTTCTATGTCATATCAAGAGTCGCTATTATTTATTGATTTGTTAATAAATTTACGAGTTTTCTTTATTCGAAGACCAGATACTTTATGTGTGAAACCGAACCTTTTGTGTGTTTTAAGAGATATTATTTCGGAGATAAGATTCCGTATGTATTTTGTGTGGAAATCGATCGTAGAAAGCCGGTAAGGTTACGGTTTGTCTCACTTAAGCCACAAGTAACACGACCGAAGTTATGTATTTAATTACGAACTTTTCCTCGCGACTCCGCCCGTTTTGGTCATGTACCGCGGCAAAAACTATCGTACATATGTATTAATCCAGGTAGTAAACTATCTGTATACCAAATTCCGTCTAAGCCCGTAAGTACTTTTCCTATATTCAGACCACATGTACAATATATGAAGTTGAAATCAAACCAAGAAATCTCGCAGAAAGTACTTTTATAACACATCGCTTTTGTTATCTCTCAAATTTGGTATATTTCTCATCCAAATCCTTAGGGAATCCTTAGGGAAGTCTCGAGATTTTTCTTAGGCAAGTGGCTCTGGCATGTTACATTATATACAACTTTTGGTCAAAAATGATCTCATCTCGTGATAAACCGATCTACTGACAAACAATAATGGTGTATAGAGAGCATAAGGTAGGAACCCAATCTGGCAACATTGTTTCCATTATAACCGTGTTTTAGGTAAAGGCCTAGGATAAAAAGCTTCCTGCTACTGAACAATTACCAAGGAGCTCCGGGAGCGATGTCGCGGCTCGCGTGCATGTCGCGCGACATCTAGCGATACGGATCGCGTGATTTACGCGCCGCCGCGATACATCGCTGGGCATTACGGCTCATTAGCTCCACTACACTTAATACTTTATTCGGAGTTCGGTTATTTTAGTAGCGGTTTTTGTAGTTGAAGGTTTCGTTACGTCTGCGGTTTGTTTGGTTATGTTATTGGGTTTCACATACTATTGAAATTTTGGATTATTTTAGTAACAATTTTACGTACACATACAGGTTACAATAATAGATGTAGTTAACGTCTGTGATTTTTTTGTCTACTAAGTTAAACAGTAATGTAATATGAAGATAAGGATAGAAATGTATCAAATATGGAACAGGAAAATAACAAATATTGCATTTATAACTGCTTGGTATAATTGAATATGTTGTTATATTACTTGTTTCAATTTGATTATTATTACACGGAACGACCATTAGTCATAGCAGATGTTAAGTATTTATAAAAAAATGTACATTATCCGGTTCCAGAAGTGTTTTGCAATGAAGACACGACGAAGGAAACTAACCTACATAACTTGCCTCGAATACTAGGTTAGGATTTGTACTAGGTCAGGATTTAGCCGAATTATTAAAGTTAACCTGTTTATTTTTATTATGCATTTCCTCTTTTTTTATCAGATTGAAGCAGTAAACGCGTATGCAGTTTACCTGATAGAAAATGGAACTGCTGCCCATGGATATCTGTAAGCAACTTCATAAAGAACATGAGTTCTATCTGAAGTCGATCACAGAGGCATTGCTACTATCGAGGAATATTACTTATCTTGTTTAAGTTCGCGTTATTCAAACCTTTTATCACTCTTAATGTAAGTTTTTTAGTCAAAGAGTGTTCGTATGTTCGTTTGTTTTTTCTTGTATAGTAGCGGGTGAAAGCGCGGGGCACAGCTAGACATAAAATAAACGTTACAATCCATTTTCTTTCAAATTTTTAGTCCTTTTTTCCCAAAAATATATTGTCACAGTATTCATACTGATATTATTAATAGGCTTATAACTAAGGACGTATTCATATTCAAAACAGATGGAAATATCTTTATTCGATGAAGTGTTGTGACTCTATTATCCATTGTAGGTGCTAAAACTGAAATCATACTTTCGATTTCATAACTTCTTTGTGTCGAAGGTAGTTGACACTATCATAATCTTTATTGTCTCATCCTGTTCAAGGGATTTTGTATCTTATGATTCTGGTGTTAAGGGTAATAATTCCTTGTTTATTTTTAGGTTCGGCTTGGTGTTAATGTACTCAGACACATGCGCCAATAAGTCGCTGCGTGCATAAATTGCGGTCTTGTAATATTTTTATAGTTTCGAAAACAAAAGACCGCACAGGATGATACGGCGTTTTGAAGTTTCGAAACAACCTGCTATTGGGATGTACTAGTTTCCTACAAGTCTTCACGTGCTGAGTCTTAGCTTTATTATTTTACTTTTTTATACACAGAATAATGAGAACGAACATTTGAAAATAAATAGTATAAAGGACGACTTATAATAAAAATTAAATTCCTTTCAATGTATATTTGGAAGGTAAACTTAGAATGTATAAATTAATAAGTAAAGGAAAAAAAATAAACATGTTTTATATGTAAATAAATACACATATAATGAATGATACATGCAATTAAATATTATATTAGGAGTGAGTGACTTATATTGTAAATATTTACTGAATAACGTTTTTATAAATCTTGGTCTCGATCTAGCGTGGTTCATCATTCACGTAGTTCCGGCTTTAATCCCCGGTCAGGAAAACTCCTAAATGATGAATTAAGATTGAAGTTATCGTTACACTCATGTTATAAAAGAAATGGGAGTGACGGTAGTGCCTCTGTATTCGAATAAATGTCTCGTGTGATCTACTTTGGTAGACTTAGTAACCTTTACGAGGTAATAGGCGTGGTTAAGATCACTGCAGAATCAAATTAACATAACATTGCATATGTAAGTAGGTACTATAAATATCTAGATAGAACCCCTGTTTTATATAAAGTTGCACATATATCCATAGAGGGCAGTGACCACTTACCATCAGCTGGTCTGCATGCTGAGCTGCTTCAATCTTAAAAAAATACCATTATAAATTAATTATTGCCTAAAGCTCGGTATACGACTTTTCAGCCATCTTCAGAGCCCTTTATGGTTGACTTGGTCTACTACGCAGGCCAGTTGTAGTTTGATAGACGTGACTTATTGAATTTCCCAAGGAACTTTTAATTTCTATCCACATCTGATGTTGCTCAACTTTATATGTTAATTAAGCTCATGCGTATAAGTGTATACACTTTTAGACTTGAACAGTGTTTTTTTACGATAAAATAAGCACGGCTATTGTCCATGGACATCTGTGACCAATTTCATATTGAACAGATTTTACCTGAAGTTGGTTAGGTTAGGTTAGATGTGCTTCTCTACTCCTGAGGACCTACTTATAAGGCGATCATCTCAATAAGATGGTCACATCATTAATGAGGATTTTTAGACCACGCCCTTCTCTATGTTAAATTCACTCTACATGGTGGTACCTTATTTTTTGTATTGAGGAGGAAAACCTTCAAAAGGGAACCATAGTCCTTTGAGCGCGATGCCCCCTTTCGGGCTCGTTCCCGGTGAGCATTTACCCTCACCGTGTCTTCAGGTGTTTACGACAGCATGTGACCACACATGCCGCCGTCCTTCCCGGGGTCGCTTGGCTGGGCGGCTCAAGCTCCCACTATTATCACTCGCAACCCCGGAAACCCCTTTTTAGTCTTACGACAGGTAGGGGATACCGTAGCCCTATTCTGGCCTCAGTACTACAGGGGCAAAGATGGTGGTACGTAGTAAAACCTTTTTAGTTGCATCTTTTATAATAAACAATGACAAAACTCTACTGTTAATAATGTAATAATGATTAATTAGCAGTCACCCTTATCTGATCAAACCGCAACAGACGCATAAATCAGCTCACTACGTATCGTAACCTTGACTGCTATACCGTGGTTTGTCATCGCCTTTCTTTGAGGTCGTACACAATGGTTATCGATTCGTCCTTAATCATTCTAATTGTCATATCCACTTGATGCAACCACAGTCAAAAGCCTCTTTATCATCCAACACAAATGGTTTGAATTCGTTTGTTTTGAAGCGTTTGATTTCCACGATCCATTATCAACTGACTTTGAACTTACGTGCTGTTGGATAGTGCTGGGTTTTCTTTAGTTCAGCTAAAGTAGTCAGGGGTATTCAAATGGAATTTGGAGGTCGCAATCCCAACAATATTGGATTTGTTCCAACGGTAAGGGACAATGCATCTTTGTTGGCAGCGGGCGAGGTCGGCGGCGCCTTGGTCCAGTCGCTTCCGATGTGCGCTCGCTATTGTTTTAATTGTGCCTAATTACCGGTAACTTCGCATCTCCTGTCTTGGAGTGCAGGCATCCGTGTCTTATAACTCGAACCTTTGAGGATTCGCTTTAGACATAATGTCGTCGAAACTGCGTTGCAAAATAAGGATAGGAAGCACATTGAAACCATTTAATTGCACTTAAGAGCGTGAGCAGTGACAATTTTGTGGTTTTAAAATCAGCGTCTAAAGTCTGAGGTTCGAATTTTAGGAATGTCTCTGACTTATTAACGAGATTATTAGAATTCAATTATTATCAGATGGTTAAAAAAAAATGGAAAAACATTGTGGAGAAACCTTCATGCCTGACGGAAAGCGTGTGAAATCTTCCAATCCGCAATGTCATAGATTAAGGCCTATACCCCTCGCACTAAAGGTGATAGCACTTTTTGGGATTTGGCTCTGTAACTACCACCACACCCATTTCTGCTTTTTAACAGCGGTGTTAAGCACAATTATATTCTGGTTGAGTATAAGAGGTAGGACGTAGGTAGGAAGAGGAAGCTATAAGAGTGTGATAAGAGAGACAGACTTATCCGAGGCTTTCTAACTTAAGTTACTTAGTCTTTAGAAGTAGCAACGCATTTACTTTGTTGATTGTAAATAATTTTATCTGGAGCCAATTAGAGATTTCTTCTTGCCGCCAGAAATATATAATAAAAAAAACAATGGGAGGCAAATCGTGCCCAGTTGAAAAGTAATAGGCTGACATATAAAAAGTACATACTTCCGCGGAACTTATCTAAAATTGTTAAGCCATCTGTTGGATTTGAATCAGTGCTATATCCCTAGTTTTGTAAAGGGATTGAAGCAATCAACATATAAATTCTCATTTTTCATATCAATTTGTATTATATGTAAGTATCCTATAAAGTTGTACAATATTATGAAAATGTTTGCAACTATTTAGCGATTGGTTATTCAGTTTCCAATGAAGGGCTACATGTGTATCAGCCATAATCAACTTCGCTACAATAAACAGCTATCTATTTGTTTACAATAGTCCGTAAATGACCATCCTTAAAGTTCAACAACTCCCGAGACAGCAATAATCGTTACTTCATACCATCGCATGCACGTATATAATCTACAGTACCAACACAAATAGCTAATACGATGTAATATGCTAACAAACCGACATAAATACCCATTGATAGCTTAAAAAACAAACTATCAACAGGTGGGGCGGACACTGAAAAAAAAACAAAATGGCGGTTCATATTAATCGCAATAAAAGGCGGTGACAGCGCATAAATACGATATCGCGTATCGGACGCGTCGTTAGCGATCAAACCCCGCTGTAACAATAAGTAAACCGCTATCGCCATCGCAACGCAGGCCTGTAAATCACGGAATGCGCGCTCGCTCGAATTACGATCCGTTCGGTGTGTTTGGGTGCGAGTTTTTACCGATTTTTAGCTCTCTTTTAAACATCATATGTTATCCAAATTACTGTAACTGAATTGATTATGTTTGTGATTATTTTATATGCTGACAGATTAGCGATTTAAATTTAATGAAATATGTATTCGTTTAGTTTGATATATGTATGTGCGAGATTTTATAGAATGTATTAGATAATTTGTTACCAATGATGGGTTTAATTATAATGAAATTAAACATATCATTCTTATGTAATACATTGTTAAATTGTATTTGTGTAGAACGAGTTTAATTGGACGAGGGACCTATTACAACTTACTAATTCTAACGTGAAGCAAGTCTTATATTTCGCTGGAAGGTTTGGTTTTGTTTCACATTCCTATGATGCGACCATCTTAGTCCTAGGAAGTGATAACACATCTGTGATTATTTTTAGACATAATCCCTATTCTATGAGCGGCAGTGACCAGTTCATCAATCTTTTAAAAAATAGCGCTAATGTATAAGTTATTGTTTTTTACGAAACATTACAATGAAAACTGATTTCCGGCCTACTATATAACGCTCTCTTAAATTATAAACGACGACCATTAAGCTATTAGATCTAACAAACAAGGTTACCACAGATATCTTCATAACGGAATACGATATCAATATAATTTTCCACGAATCTATTTCCAACTACAACTGCCTTCTCAACAATAAAAACTCGTTAAAATCACCTAAAATTCGTACAGGTTGCTGTTATCTTGAAGGTTATGTTAACTGATACAATTATAAGGTTATTTTTTTTCAAATTTGTAACGATGTACGCACGAACTTCAAAGACGTCGCGTTTTTTGCACAAACGTTGTTTGCCCTTCTATACTATTATCTAGGACTACTGATTCAGTTTTGAAAAGTATTTTAGTATTAGATAACTGCATTATTCCCGAGGGGCTATAGATGATTAATAATTGTGATGAAGAACAGTTTTATATAAAAAAAATATGATTTAAATACAAGCCATTAAACATGATTAAGTGCTTAGAATTACTGTATTTTAATTGTTCAGTGTTTTTTTTCTCATTTTGATTTATTTTTATTTCTATATTTTCATTTACACTACAATAGGTTTGTATTTAGACTTTACAGATTTATACAGCGGTTTTATAAACAAAACATCGTATTCTATAAAAAAAAAACGTCTATATAAGTAAAATAGTGCGTACGAGGTCAGACGATATATGTTATTATTTATTGCGCGTAACTAAATCATTGTTTTAGATTTGTTAAAGTGATCAAATTAGATTTTATTGGCTGTTTTGAATCTAGGCGAACTGTTATGGTTTATACGAGTCGATTTCCTTGCTTATATTTGCGAGCCGAAGCATCAAAATATGTGATAGATAACGCTACTTTGGCTATTATTTATTTATTTAATTTTGAAATAAAAAGGTCATCAGTCTCAATTAAGGTGAGTTTAAAGATCTGCAAGCAATATTATTATTTTTATCTATCATGGCTTACCCTAACAATATAAATTATTAATAATAAACAGTAATACAATATAATATAATAGTACAGGTGGTAGAACCAATGTAGTTCGACCGGGGTTCTTGCTTGCGTTCATATGCTTGCAATATTTCAGCTCAAAAACCGGGAAGTAGCTCAAATTTGATTTAATCAATTTTACTGTAAATAGGCACCGGATGAAAGTAAATATATGCTTTTAATTTAATAAAAAAATATTTTAATAAGAGCACGTTGAAATACTTGGTAACAGATTTTTATAGACAGTGTAATGGCAAAGATGGCAATCCTGATTGTTGCTTTTAAAAGCAATGTGCAATATATTTAAATATATGTAGACACATACACGTTATTTAAAAGAAAACTTAATCTGTTCTGAGTCGGACTGTTCATGTATTTTACATAAGATCAAATGTGATCTCAATACTGCTGATAATATTTTAAAATGAAGGAATTTCTTTACGAAACTTTTAAAAACTGCGACACCATTCGCTAGCGGTTTTTATGGCCAATTTACACCAATTAGTAAAGCAACAAGTTTAAAAGAGATGAACCGATTGACTTTATTTTAATTCTTTATTTATGTGATGCTCCAGTTTTATGAAATATTTTGATTTTTTGCGGTTTATTAAAAGGCGATGCGAACGGGTTTTGTTAATAAATGTATCAGCGAAACTATAAAAGATCCACTATTAATTAATTGTTATTGCATCCGACTTGTAAATTGGATTTCTTTAATTAAACGCGGCTTAATTTTGTGGTCGACAACGTAATAAAATTTGACTTTTGACAATTATCATATTTAGAGCAAAATCGTTAATTTTTGGTGATGCGAAATCGATTAAGAGAAAGTATGCAATACTTGATTGTTATTTATGCAGTCTGCAAGCATAAGTTAAGTTACGTAAGGTGTTATATTCCACGAAACAAAGTGTTAAGCGCGTAAATCTAAATTCAAATTATATTAGCTAAAAATTAACTACTTTACCAGTGTATTAAAGATAAATATGTATGTTATTTAATTTTGTAGCTGCTGAAATATCTACTTGTAATATCCAGAACTTAATTATATTGTACTTTTAGTGTAA
>DWNE01008898.1:0-11240 GCA_018249875.1 Cecropterus toxeus | reverse complement strand
AAATGTCCATGGGCGGCAGTAACCACTTACCATCAAGTGGGCTGCTTGCTCGTTTGCTACTTCATATTTATAAAAAATATATATATCCACATTATTTTGATACTAGAAAGACATACATATTTCACAATCCATCAAATTGTTTTGGACTACAGCGCATGCCAAAGAAATTGACATACATACATATCTGGAAGCCTTTACCCTCCTACTGGCACAGTCGGGTAAAAAGGTATACTTGGTTGTCAAATATTTGTGCTCCATGAAGATTTATCCTTTCCGTTAAAGAATAGGTTTTGTCTGTGAAATTAAAAGTGGGTGTGCCTTCATATGTAAAGTACAAATACTTATTGTACGAAAGCAAAGCATAGTGAACATTTTTTTCTCTCGGTTTGGCTTCAGGTACTAACTTGCAATGCAACTGAATTTAATTTCATATTGACATTGAATTAAATTTCTTATTGAGATATTAAAAATAGTTAAATTATAAAAAAAACAGTACAGGCGGACAAATAATTTTCCGATGTACCGCCAATTAATAATTTCATCATATCATCATCCTGATTAATTTCATAAATAATATTTTTACTTAGCCAAGTTCGAACCTGGCATCCATTCCGCGTCACCACTGAGTCACGTGAGTTTCGCGAAGATGGCTCTGACATAAAATGTGAAAGAAAAGTGGGCAATTAAGCGACGCCAGTAATGATGCACCTTCTGGCGATTAGGCGCCGCCGGAGGACCGCTTCAGGTAAAAATACCATAAGAGTTTCATAAGAATGGTAATATTCATGCTAAAATACCTGATCTTTCAGTCAAGTTTTGTATGCTATGCTGACGGTTTAAGATTTATCCCCAGCATTATACAAGTACATCTAAATAGACTAAAAAACTCACTTTATCTATAATTTTTACGTTGCGCGTATACCACTGCATCTATACAACAACCCTAAATTATGTTTCATACTTTAGGTATATGCTTCTATTTCTATACTTAACCACTCTGGAAAAAATAAACTTCATATGAAAAATAATATTCATACTGCCTTATTACAAAAAACTGATAGTTTAGAAATTTTAATACAATGTGATCTAGATAAAATTATTTCTGATACATTTATTTAAGCGGCTAGTATAAGGCTTACTGAGATGCATAGTAGTTACACGGGAACGCTTAGAATAATAATAAGAAAACTATGACAATTTGGAATGAAAATGTCATATAGTTATTTTTTGTCAGACAAAACTATCAAACGAGCATGCCGTCTACATGATGGTAAATGGTAAAAGCCGCTCGTGGACATCTGTAAGCAACTTCATATAGAATAGGGGTACTATCTGAAGTGATAGACAGATGCGTTGCTACTCCCAAGGACTAGGATGGTCGCTTTATATATAAGTGAGCTGGCAACCGCACCTACCACCAAAACACAAGAACTACTTCATGCTGAAAATAGGTGTAATGGTGGTATCTCCTCGTTTGAACTACATTGGTTCTACTACCTGGGAATTGGTTCTTTATTTGATTACATAGATTGTTGATAGAAAGACATTTATAACAATCAAATACAAATAAACCAAATTTGTTTTGGAAAGGTCGATTTCATATTAATTCAATTACAAAAGCTAAAAGTAATTTAATGATAAGCTATGTATCCGATTTCAACGTTTATCAAATAGAGACACGTAAATCTTTCCAATTAATTTCACATGATATATCGAATCAATTCAGTAACACAGCGTGTGAGCTTCGTGCGTAAAAGCTCCAAAGCAGAGCTTTAATTCGTACTGATGTAGTTGAATTACATACGGCTGTTGGGTGCGCATACCTATCGATTTGCACGGTACTGTCCAATCGCTTAAACATTTGCCCGATAACAAGTGAACAGACTGCGTCTTTTAACAGATTCCTTGTCTACGCCATGCAGGTAGTAGTAACACCTTAGTACAACGCCCTTACGCCTATAACAATAAAGCCCATTTTCGAAACGTTCTTCGCGGCCGGGTGAGCTCAACGCACATAAGGACCAACGTTTCCTCGAATTTGTTGTATCATCAAACTTAAATCCAAAATCTATAATGCTAGACTACTATCTGGGCAACAAATTTGTTTAGTCACTCCGTTTGCGATTAAAATCTCGTACCGTGCAAAGTTGAGTACAATGCTGGCTGGGTAAGTCCGTATTCTTAACCGTTACTTGGCAAGTAGCAATGTATGTCGCGATTTCGGTAGTCCCACTGGACGTGTGTATGTGTGAGTGTGCGGAGTAGCCCACAGATCGGGCCTACAATGCACGTTGTTTATCCGCTAGGGCGCGGGGCAGGGGTGCGGAGTGCGCGGGGAGGGGCTCCTGGCCGGGCCCAGAGTATTCAGTCTGTAGCCGCCTCTCGCAGCATTAGCCCGCGTCCGCGAGTGCACCAGTGCCCCACCAAACACTGACACCGACCTTCAATCCGAGAGAACGAGACGTCTATATCCAGGTGAGTTCTGCCGAATTTCAAAAATTTTGACTGTCAACTTTTTCCCGGCGTAACTCAGGTATGCAGCTCGAGATTAGTTATATAATCGTGATTAATTAGCTTTTAGTATAGCTTTTCAAATGTCGAAAAAAAAATGTTTGGGCGGCTATTAAAAATTAATGGTGCTACGCAGGATGCTACGGTTCTCGTAGCATCGTAGACGACGTCTACGTAGTCTTGGATCTAACGGAAGCGATCGGTGTCCGATACTTTCGTTAGGCAAGGTGGAAGTTTAAAGCGGTTTTTCAGGGTCAAGACAAGGTCTCCGGGTAAAGTTCCACGCTGTTGATAATTTGCGAGATCAAATGGGGTCCCACGCCCGCTGCGGCATGCGAGCGTTGTCATTTTGCCGTAATTGTCCTGAAAGCCTCGACCTTGTTTCGTACGTCCACGAGTTCTTTGTGCCGGCGGATTTCTTTCTATTTATTTTTATGTAACAGAAGTAGTAATGGGACGTACAATGGGTCTTTGTTTAAAGGGAGTGCTAAAAGAGACAAGGCATTCCAACTTAGTCCTGAATAGCAACCCCTGTGGTCCACCTGAGAAACTCCGACTATATGTAATAATAATTACAAATATGTTCCTATACAACCCACGATTGGTAATGATTACCTACCATCAGGTTGACGGTATACTTGTTGTATACCTTAATTTCATAAAAAATAAAAATGCGTCACATTAAAATTTCTTAAATTGAAAAATAAGTAATGTCTGACGTCGATAACTAATGTATTTCTGAGGATTTACAAATTCTCATTTAATTGCCTCAATACATCCTCATATACATGTGGCAGTGAGGCCTTTGTCATATTCATGTTTCATAGCTCAATCGTTGTAGGCTCGCATTTCATATGCACCGGGAATATAAACTAATTTTCTTTGTTCATTACAATATTATCCGGCATTATGTTCATTTTACGTGTTACTTTTTATATAATTTTAACAATTTTCGATTAGCTGACAAACATTCTCCACATAACATTTTGTATAGAATCTATAAATATACACTAGTAAAATCAATCAAGTAAAATACCAGAAAAGGCTTATCATATAATGTATAATCACTTTTTATATTGTTGATATAAAAAATCCGTAATTTACCAATATGACATAAGCAACAACAACACTGAATTTCGAATAAGCAATGTAAAAAAAATTATAATATCAATTTTTTACATTTTGAATTTTATCAATACAAACAAATATTATCAACGCGAAATCAAATATTCCACGTAAATACATCACAACAACAAAAAATGTTCAACAAACTAAAATACACGTAAAAATCATATTGTAGCATTAAAATATTGTACACATGCCGAAAACATTAAAAACAAAAAACTACATTATTCCAACGAAACAAAGAACCAGTCGGTTCACGTTAAACAAAAGCATTACAGTTTCACCACAAAATTACAATTGCAGAGCGTTTACGCCAACAAAATTTAGTGCAACGACACTCGAGCCATATTTTAATTGGACTCGGAAAATATTTTCCCAGAAGCCCGCAGCCCGAGGACTTTGCCCCGCTGACAACGTCTTACAAAACACACCTTTTTACTTGTTTTCGCAAAACTTTCTCGGAATGGAAATGTTTACCTTCTTTCATTTATATGCAAAAGATAAGATGGCTGGCTCGGATGGTTTCTTTGTAACAGCGGGTTGCAATACTTAGTAATGCGTTTATACAAATGAAAGATTGTACGAGTAGGATAGTATCAATTAGCGGTTTATTGCCTTCAGTAATGTTATTTTTTATAGGAATGCAAACGGGCACGCAGTCCACCTGATGATAATTGGTTACTGCCGCCCATGGACATTTGTCGATCACAGATGCGTTGCTACTCCCGATGACAAAGATGGTCTTCTTATATATATAAGCCGGCAACTACACCCTTGCACCGAAACGTAAGAATTCCTTCACGTTAGGTATAGGTTTGGTGGTGGTACCTCCCCAGTCGAACAACATTGTTCCTACCACCTGTAAATGCTGATGTGGTGCAGTACGATTTTGTTTTGTATTTGGGTGAAATTGTTACTAGGAAATATACCATGGGAAATTTTAGTCTGGAGATTTAAGAGTTAACACCGTGAAATATCTGATGAATATCTATATAAATAAATAAACCTGAAAAGTTTGGGCGAAATCTAGTTATTCAAACTCTAAAATATAAAGTCCAGCTTAAACGGATACATTTGGAAGCAGAAGCTTACTAATATTATAAATGTGAAAGTTTGTGAGCATGTATGTGCGTTTGTTGCTATTTCACGCAAAAACTACTGGTCCGATTTCGCTAAAATTTTGCGCACAAGTTGAGAATTTAGATTAACACATAGGATAATCTACACCGTGGAATGAGAGAAGCGAGCGGAGCCGCGGGAACAAGCTAGTTAACATATACATATATATATAATCAGAAACATCAATACTAAGCAGACTTATAGGAGCTGAAAGACAGATTACAATATTTTTTACAAATGCTGCCAAAGGAAAAAATATCATTACAATTGTTAAGGGAACCGTTATCGTTAACGTATATGTACGTAGTCTGTCGTAAATAACCGATACATATTCAGCATGTGCGATTATTGTTCGTCGAACTGTACATTTTTAATGGCGGTTCGCAGATGAATATCGTTGTTACGGTCTACGCAAGACATTCGTTTGATAATCCATAGGTCTTTACAAAACAAGAAATCCTATCCTTATGTTCAGTGTACATGGCATTATTGTACAAGTTTTTGCAGCATAAATCTTAGTAAATTACATTCAATTTGACATTCCACATCTTATACGTTCGTGGCAAAAACGAAAGTGTAAACCGAAAATAATTTGCTACTATTGATATTTTTCGTATCAAAAATCTAAGGATTATAATACAGGATTATTTATAGCACACGATTTTTTAGTCTCTCGTCTTTTGCAGGAGCACAGATAAAACCAAAAAGTCGTGTGTTATAAACATTAATAATATTACCGTCCAACGAGTAGGTACCGAGCGTAATTTCGTGGTATCGTTTTGTCTTATAATGTACGATACGGTTACACGACATAATGATACGCCATAAGCCGTACGAAATTCCTACCAAGTTAGCAGGTGTTCATTCTTGCTCTTCATTCATCAAACAAAGTTTTATCGCTTCATATAGCGATGATACCTTACCACACCTCCACTGAAACCAAAGGACGATTACAAATTTTCTGTACATTGTAACACGGATTGATTTCGTTTGTTCAAAACAATTCTTGTTTATGCCCATTAACGCAAAGTACATCGCAAGTTTTGGTCAAAAACGAAGACGTAAATGTGCAATGTACATATCAAACAACACAGGACAAAATCCTAGTGTGGGGCTATGAGAGTAGAAAGCGTCTTTAAAAAAAAAAAATTATAGTCGCGTATTGTCGTCGAATATCGCTGCTTATGGCCGCTGTTGCGGACGGTACTGACCGTAGGTGACGGTCGCCGATGAGGGTCAACAGATGTGTACCGATGCTCACGACAAACGGTTGCAATCTGGGCAAGTCGTTTGCAACAGTCGGCGGCGTGAATCGTCGCTATTTTATGCTTATTGTCGTTCGTGTTTCACTTAAAAGTGATAAAACTTCGCGGTTCCATTCCCGAAGCACTAACGCCACACGTATTTTTGCCTATTATCGGTAGGGTTATGAGCTGCTGTATTCTGGTCTGTAGGGTGTGGTAAAGGAGACACACTAATCCGAGGCGTTCTAATTTGTCCTCAGCGGTAACAAAGCATCTGTATCATTTAAGACTCTGATCTTGAGTTGATTACAGATGTCCATGGACGACAATGATCATTCTCCATCAGGTGGACTGCATGCTCGTTTGCTACTTTAAAACTATATATGTATATAAAAAATCCTATATACTATCATATATCTGACGACCCGCGTGGCGGAGCGGTCACCATACCGGTCTGACACGCAGCGGGTCCCGGGTTCGATTCCCTAGACAGAAATATGAATTGCGAGTTTAGATTTCTGTTCTCGATTTGGGCGTTTGTGTATTCGTCTTTGTGTGTCCATGACACCCACGCAACAGGAGAAAATCCTAGTATAAGTGTAGAAAGCGTGTTTATAATATATAGCTCTATAATCTATCAATTACCTCGTTTATTGATAATTATTATACCAATGTTTCCAACGTTGAAATGTTTAAGCGTATATTTGTAAATCGAAAACAACATTTGCCGCATTAATTTGTTAGTTAAATACGGCTCTATTTAACAAACAAATTGCTAAACATTTGTAACTGTGACTAGTTACCAATAACGTTATAACTGCCAAATAAACAATAGTTCATATTTGTTCAAAGCTGGGACATATTAACTGAAATACGAAGGAAAACTGAGGTTCTTAAGTAAGGTTGTTTTGAACTACTGAAGTAACAGAAACAGTTACGTGAAGAACGGGGACTTAATGGTTTAACGAAGTTTGATTAACTCTAAATATTGGTTACTTTAATTAAAATGCGTTTATTTCAAAAGTTTTTGAGACATGTAAAGGGCATAGTGGAGAATTTAGGGATGTGGGTAGATTGCAGCTGAACCTAATTTCAAATAAATTAAGCTTGCAACATTTAGCTTCAACATACATACAAACATTGCAAGTTAAATAAAAGCTTTTAATATTGAACTTTGCTGTAATCGTGAGTGTAACACAATGGATAAAACAGTTCACTGAAAGTAGCGTCCTTAAATTTAGTTCATAATAAGCTATCTACATATGTAGATATACACATGTAGATTTTTCGAGCAGGTCAATATTGCATATAATTTATTTTTATTGTTTTCATCTGCAAAAGTAATTGTATTTGAACTGAAGTGACTAAATTAGGAAAATATTGAAATTAGGTAAAGGTTTTTCACTTTAATCTTTATACTTTAACAATTTATGTAAAACTTTAAAAGCGAAAAAGATATAGAATGAGTTAATAATTATTTCGCATATACTCGTATGTGCCAAACTTGACCTCATATGCAAGCTACGAAATAAAATCGTTAGCGTGATTCAGAAAGGGGTGCAGCGCCATCTCATTGTAGCGCCGACAATTGCTTTTGTAACGCAGTTTTGTTTCATCGAGTTTCAAATCAGAACATTCTAAAAAGTTGTTCTTCAAAAATAAAGTCCTAAAAGATTCAGAAATGATGGTAAATGCTAGACAACATATGCATCGTACGAAGAAATTCTTGGGAAACCGTACCACGTGTGCATAAATACTTAATGCACTTTGGCATTGAAAAATTATTTATTAAAATCAATGTCAAAGTTGCTAGAATGTCTGTTATCATAAAAATGTGTAATAAGATAGGTTTCAATTGTTTTGTTTTTTAATTTCTTTTATTTTATTCAGAAAGAAGTGCTTTTAAATAAGTTGCAAAATATTTAAAGGATCTGTAATTTAAGTGGCCACCTATTTTTATTCATAAAAGTAATATTTGTGGCGTTGTTATCAGACTGAATTCTAACGGATCCCGGGTTCAATTCTATGCTGACATAAAAAAGATTATTTCGTAATGATTCGATTAGTAATAGGAATTTTGATAGACGTGATGTGGAATTTAGACGGCTACTTAGGCGGTAACACTCAATATAAAAAATATAACAAATACATAATTTAAAGAAAAAGAAACAAAAAAGTTGTACTTTACTATCCATTACATTACATCCTATATGTTTATTGCTCTTAACTCTACGGAAGAATACGTATGTATTCTTCCTTATAGTAGTTTGTATTTAATAACTAAATTACTAGATTATTTCCTTGGCTCTGCCCGTTTTGGTTCACCATGATAATGAGTATCCTGTTCTTTAATCCATCATAGACAAGTCTTTAGACCAAATTGCAGCGACACCTGATTTTGCGTGAAACAGTATCAAACGCAAATAGCTTCATACTCAGAAACCCTCATACTTAAAATATTAATAAGATTAAAACAATAAGGACGCTCCGAAACAAGCATCAAATAATTCTATCAGGCATCTTGTACTACAAACGTCACAAGCTCCAGCTGTTCAGTACACACGTAGTAAAGTCAGCTGAGCGTGGGCGGCGCGTGGGCGGCCAGACGCAGTCTGTTTGCAAATACAGGGCTTTCCCTGGCTGTTTTACACAAGATATTATACGAGACCGTTTTGTTCTTTAAGTTTGTTTCTTTACGATGAGGTATTTGCTAATAGCGATTCTTGCTACGGTTACGGTTTTCTTTCCTCATACTGTACGAGGACGAGTTGTTAGTTAGGTCTATTCCTGTATAGCTTCTAGTACACATGTCTATGAGCAATATCGAATCAATACTATGAATGTTATAAAACACCATTAAAAATGATATAAGATATTAGCTCTGGTTCTTGGCTTATAAAAAATGGAATAAATTGAGAAGTATTAGTGCTTTGATCATAAATCAATGTGTTAAAGGGTTAATGGTAATGGTATTAGTGTTCATGGAGGAGAATTATCATTACCGTGTATGATTATCATTTTGAAAATTCAAAATTCGTTAGCATTTTTTTGCAATTGCGATTTGCAACAGTACTGTTGTTAGTTAGAAATGTAGCGATTGTGCTTCCGGAGTCAAGCAGCAGAGAGTTCGACCACTTTTAAATTAAGTGTCGTTAATTGAATATCCACATTTTGAGTGTGCGTGGAATAAGCGGGTTCTTCCTCGTGAGGGAATGGGCGTGGATATCATGTTCGTAAACAGAAACTTTTAGTTAGTTGTCATGGCAAGCACCAGTCCATCGCTTCTCGTAGATATCGTAGGAGGCGTCTAAAGAACACTATCATAGGCAGCAAAGTCTTCCCGTGTATCATCACTGCAGTCACCAACTTGCAAACCAAACGCGATGACTATCTGCAAAAAACTCTAATTAAGGGAAGCCTATGTTCAGTAGTGAACTTCAAAGGTTGGTGGATGCTAATTCAATTAAATGTCAATCAATATGTTATTAATTAAGACTATAGGAGCATATTACCCTTTTTTATTTTCGAGGTTTCCCTTCAAAGGCACCCGACGCCGTAGGAGCGACGCCGGGTTATGTGGGATTTTTACCGTACTAAAACCTACCCGTTGGTCGTCCACAGTGCCGTGTAGAGAATTCCAGATCTCCGAAGGAACCGGAGTCCTCCTAAAGCGATGCCCCTTTCGGGTTCTTTTCGGTAACTTCTAGTGTTTACGGTGGCATGCAACCGACCCAAGCGACGGTGGCCGTCGCTTGGGACGGTTTGAGCTCCCACTCTTGCCGCCCGCAACGACTTGCTTCATACGACAAGCATCAGATACTGTAGTCCTATTCAAGTCCCTGTACTCCAGGGACAAAGGGCATTATTACCTACCATACCATTTCATTTATGACTTATGAATTTATGACTATAACACAATTCTTACAAAGGTCACCGACAATTTTAAAATTAGCGAAAATTCTATTGTAGCGAAAAAGAGCTGAATTGAATGGAAAGAATGAGTATTATTCTAGGCGTGTTGTTCCATTCTTTTCTGACTTCAAACCGGCGACGTGACGAGCTTTTAATTAAACAAATAAAGCTGTTCCGAGCTTTTGTTCGTTTGTTCTACGTGTGTTTGAGTGAAAGAAAAATAGACTCGCACCAACAATAGGATGTAACCAAGTTGTGTCTGTTTTGACGAGAAATTTGTATCTTTTTTTTTTTGATCGTGATATAAACAAAAACGAGCAGTGATCCATGGGGACCACGGTTTGAAATAACCAAGTATGCACCATTCATTTTGCTAAAATTATAAATGAAATTAAATTAAATGTCTTTATTTTGTATAGGCCTACGGGGGCCCTTACAAATTGTCAGTTACAATATTTTTTCTTACACTACCACCGGATCGGAACACGACCACAACTGATAAGATGTAAGAAGAAAGTACTGTTGTCTTTTTAGAAATACTTTTGATTGCTTTTACTTTTTGGGAAAACAGGTCTAATGAGCTCTTATTTCGTGTGTAACATAGCATGCAGTCTATGGGAAAGTAAGTAGCCACAATCACCTATGGTCTTCTGTAATTAACTCTATATGAGGTCGGTCACAGATACGTTGATTCCCTGAGAACTAAGTTGGAACGTAACTGATAAGCTCCCTTGTCGTGAACCTTCATACGAGAACATAATATTTTAATACTTCTGGTATTAGGTATTATTTTAGGTGTTAGTTGTTTGTGACTTAGGTAAGATTCTGGTCTTACCTGGAGTTCATTTCAGATGTCCATGGGCAGCAGTGGCCATTCACCATTAGGTGCACAACATGTTAACTTACTACATCCATAATAGAATGCAAACAGGTGTAGTTATAATGCCTCAAGAGTTGAACCGCGAAAATTCTACTACTACTATGTAACTACTAACATTGTTAATAATAAAACCAAAAAATCCCAAATGCTTAAAAGGATTTTTTTTGTTCAGAATGGTCTATTTACTAGGTCTCATTTGATACCCATATTCCCCTTTTTGTAGTGCCATTTTTTAAAGTATATATCCTATGTCACTCTCCAGAAAGAGACAATTGGGTATTTGCATGATTTTCCAATCCATTAAATAGTTATGTATGTCTTATTATTTAAAAAAAAAAAATTAAAATTTTTGAAAAAAAAATTTTTTTTTTATCTATAAACATTTAAACTATTTAACAATAAAAAAATTGTTAAAATTTAAACGTATAGGTAGCTCCCTCTTGCGTATG
>DWNE01008897.1:0-11240 GCA_018249875.1 Cecropterus toxeus | reverse complement strand
CATAGCCCCACACTAGGATTTTCTCCTGTGTCGTGGGTGCCATGGACACACAAAGATGAATACACAAACACCCAGACTCAGAACAGAAATCTAAACTATCTAGACACAGATACTAAAAGACCTGTGTTAACACATTACCGTGTGTAAACGATAATATGCTAGTTAGCAGTTAGTCCACCTCAGTCCTCGGGAGTAGCAACACACCTGTTCGACTTCAGATAAATCCCGGTTCTATATGAAGTTGCTTACAGATGTCCATGGCAGTGACTTAGCATCAGGTAGACTGCATACTCGTTTGCTACTTCACTCTTTAAAGAAAAAAGAAAGAAGTTATATATATTTTAAAAACTAATATCTTCAAAGGTATTTTTTGTCGGACTTGCAAATTGTTCTTGTAAAATTAAAACTACTGGAGAATTTACTATTTTTCTGTGCTAGCGGAATAATTTCGAAACACTAATGATTTAATATACTAAGTATAAAACTTATAATGTAAACTGTAATTTAATTCCATTGAATTTGTGGGTCGAAAATCTACATTCATAAATTTAGTAAAATGTAACTTCTATTTTAGACCAAGCGGATCGCCAAGATCGATCTCAAATGTCCCATGTGTGCTACAGACCCATTTATAAGAATAGTCGACCGTTGAAAGGTCAAGGAGACTAGAGGTTAAAGAACCTTAGATCTGGCAGACGCACCACTACCAAGACAAAAAAATACGCATTATTGACTCTCTTATTGGTTTGAAAATTACGAAATAAATTTGCATGCTCTTAAAAATATGTTTTAGTGATATTGTTTTTGTTGTAAAGAAAGCATTTGTCTAATATGTACGTAAGGCGAAATTTCCTCTCCCCCCTTGATGACATATAATATTACTTGTTTCGACTCCCCACTTACTAAGAGCACGTGAGATTGTTCAAAATTAGGAGAGAATGAGACATGATTTTACATAACTCTACACAAATTACAAGATTTCTGACAGGAAAAATGCGTGATATTTAGACCCCCCCTCTCTCCTATATAAATTTGATCGTGTGATGTGATTGATGTCTCCAAAGATCTTGATCTCATAGTAGTAAATTGATTTGTAGATAATAGAGATATGTTAAGATGTTTCCAGAGCTACATAAAATACTAATTTGTTCTCAACTGTTTGCGAGCATACAATAAACTCTTACAATAACGCTATTGTGTACATGTGAGTAAAGTATTAGCAGTGGTAACTTTCTCTTACATTGATCTTAAACTGCGCGATTACAAAATAAATTAAGTAACCGAATGACCTGGACAACCTGGGCTAAAACATTCAAAGTTTGAGCACGTCGCGCGCTAATTAGCTTCAGTCTTTGCCTAAAGCAATTGCGTCAAAAGCTTTAGTTCCGCACAAAGCATAGTTTTATTTTTGGCCGTCCTACGTTTGAAACCGTGAAATGGCATTTAAAAAATGAATTAATGCTCTTCCGGCAGGTAATTAAGAATGTTGCGAGAGATTGTGAAATTTTTTGCTTAGAAAGTGTGTGTGCACGGTAAAAATACGCCTCGAATGGAACAAGGTTATAAGAATGTAATGATAATTTCAGTGCAATTCATAGAGCATTGACCGAGATTTTTATGTTGTTTGCTCAATCTCAACCTTTGATAAACCGAGGCTTACTACATATTGTTTTCTAAATAAAAATGATAAGATAGCACTTACCCAGCAGCAAAGTATCGATTTTTAATAAAAGAGACAATCTAAGTATATATTCTGTATTGGTCACAGCATAACGAGTGAACGGCTGGACCGATTTCGTTAAATATTTGTTGTGTCTGTTACTGATTTTTATAAAAGAAAAAAAGGAAATTCGCGCGAAAATAAAAAAAAAAACCAGAACTTATAGCGTTTGACATAACTGTCAGTCTTACCAATTACAACTCAAAATTAATAGTTTAGGTAGGACAGCTTTTTTTTAAGGTGAATACATTTAAAAACAATAATTATCGAACGATTATAATCGTTCAATTACAATAATTAACTCACACATACGTAGTAACGAATGAATGAATCGAGTACATATTAGAGTTATTAGATCATACTACACATATGGTACTACATTCGTAAAACTAAACCAAATTATCTAATCGTATAATATCCCGGAAAAATGTAATAAGTAGTAAAGTGTAGTTTCTCTTTTGTCTTTAAATCGTGACCCAGTAAGAATTAACAGACCTCTTTAATAAAAACATTATGCAAAACATTTCCTGTAAAATTTAAATAAATTTAATATAATTACATATGCATGTTCGGAATCAAAAGGCATTATGGACCTCTTGAGTAGAACATTGAATTCCATATCACAATTTTGTTACTTTCATGAGCTCAAAGTTTAATGTACAAGAAAGAAACATGTCAAAAAAGCAGAATTTCGACTGTTTAATTAACATATTATGCCACTCCGAAAGAAGCAAATTAAACGCGCCTTATTAATTTTTTGAAATCGTTATGTACCCAGTTTCACTCTTACCACCAAACCGAACCTAATGACACCTGTTAAACGTATGTTAAAAGTTAATCTAGCTGTTCAGGACATCAGTCTATTAATCCCTCAAACTTTTGAAGTCCACAGCTGTACGTAGCCCTTGACTTCTCCATAAAAGTTTTGTTCAAAAAGTCACCGCCTGGCAGTCAGCATTATGTGTTCACATTACACATGAAGACGCTGCTGCCCATTTTCTGGATTTATTCCTTAGACGCCTCCTACGACATCCAAGGGAAGGAGCTATTTAACGCCAGCGCCATTCAGCTGGCTTAGGATATGCCCATGAGAAAGAAATTCACATACATGTCCCTAAACTCGAAAACCCTTTGACTTAATCAGGTAAAAAGACATTTACTTGTTCGCAGTTGACGGCGTGTTCCGATGCGGTGGTAGTGTAAGAAAAATAAATGCAACTGACAATTTGTAAGTGCCCCTGTGAGTAAGTCTGTACAAAAGAAAGATATTTCATTTCACTTACAGCTATAGCATCCAGTTCGTTGTGGGGCAACCGGCACAATATATCGTATTCCATGCCGCCGGACTTCAATCCGGCGACGTAGAGTGCGTAGTCGGTAATGAATACCAACAATGGGGCCCATGATCCGTCTTCCATGCTGTACGGAGACTGCACTTTCATCATCTACAACAAAGTACAATTTTTATTGTTTACTTTTCTAGTGACCCATGGCTTCCGTTCGGGAGAATTTCCATATAGGGTTTAGACGCATACTGTATGCGTAAACAGGGCTCGATCTAGCGGATGCTAAGGGGGAAACTTATTCTAAGCAATAAAAATTAGAAGCGATAAAATGGAGGGCTTATTTATATTAAAAGTTTTATTCGAACGAAATTAATTCGCATGTCGCGTGCTAATATATTTCCTCCAGGATTTCTTTTTTTACTCGAAAATTTCAATTATAAAATCTGAAAATCAATTGAATATGAATATGATACAATGAAAAGAGGATTTTAGTAATAGATGTAGCGGTCGCCATACTGGTCTGATACGAACATAGTTTTCTAGTGTGGGCCTAAATGAGTAGAAATCGTTAAACCTATATTGCATAATACTTACCCTATTCAATGTCTCATTGGGGTAAGAGAAAATTTGCAGTCGGAGTTTCTCGCTGCATTCAATAGCGACGTTGTCTTCAAAGCTGTCGAAGTAAGACGGCTCGTCGGCTGTGAGCAGCCTCACCGAGAGCCTTTTATTCTCTATAACTTCTTTGTCAATGAGACGAGACATTCTTTCTGCGGAAATGCGGAATGTTTCTGACACATCTTTAAACGGAAATATGATGCTTGGAAATTGTTTCTCCATTCGGAGTTTGAATTGAAAGAATTTATTGTTCTTTATTTTCAGCTCAAGGTCCTTTCTTTGGCACACGTTCTTTAGGTATCTATTTAATAGCGCCGATTTGTTGGACTGCAGTTTCTGGTTTGCGGGACTATCGAAAAATTCGTCATTGAAATCTTCAGCGCCTTTCAGCGTAGAATTGTCCGTGTTCGAACAATTGTCGCTGTTCGCTTGAGGTGCTTCGTCGGTCGTCTTTTGGACGGTTGACGCCGATCTACGACTGTATCTGTTTACGTTCTGCTTTTTGGGCGAGGACAAATGCTTGGAAATGCCATTTTTCTGTTCAGTTTCATCTTGAACGTTTTTATTGAACTGTCTTTTTGGGGTTGATGTTCTGCTTGAGCTGTCACCATCGGGCACTTGTTTCGAATTCAGGTCTGTTTTATTTAGATCAACTTTACTGGAACTTGATACAAGCTCCTTCACTGGTGTGCTTTCTGGAATAGGGACGAAAGATTCTTTTGGGGCATCAAAAGCTGTTTGGAATGTATCATGAACATAACTGTAGGAGACTCCTTTGTGCTCATAAACTGTACTCTCACAGTTAACAACATATTTACTTAAAGGTGGAAAAGCATCTGCTTTATTGACAAGTTTCTTGTCATGTTGTGCTTTCATGTTTAGTGTGAGTTTATGTCTTGGAGACCCTTCACTGGGTGTTCTATCACCGGTTATAGTTTTCGAAGTAGACATTATATCTTTGGGTTTTTCAGCTTCAGGCTGTGGATTGAGATTAATTTCAACAAAATCATCCTCATCATCAATTTGGAAACCAGAATCCAAGCTTTTAGAAAGTTTTTTGTTTTGGTTAACGTCACACGGCAATGCTTCTACAACATTATTCAATTCAAGACTTGTCTCTGGTAGGCCTTTTTCAGCTGTAAAATTGAAGTTAAAGTTTTTATAGAAATTCCTTAAAGAGTCTATAATATTGTTGGCATCCAATAAGTTTAACACTTTGTTATTTTGCTTCCTCTCTTCCACAACATTGGTTGTAATATATCTTTTCTTTTTCAAAACAGATTTTACAGTACATGGACTTTGTGGGACCTCAAGGGGCTTTTTCATGCGATCATGGGATTGATCAATGTCTGCTTCAGAGAAATAAGTCTTCCTCATAAATGCGACATGTCCATTTTCAAAACCATCACAGGAGTAAGATTTTTGAGTTTTATCACATTTCCTGTGTACCACTGGAGTTTCAGTTTTATTCGAGTGTGATGAAGATGACTCACTGGATGATGACTCCGAGTCGCAACTGAAGTTAGAATCGGAACTGTTTGAGTCACAATTATAAAGCTTTCCGTTGCCATTTGGCTCATTATTATTATCTTTGTCTTTACTATTGTTATTCTGATTACTGCGGTAATCGTGACAATATTCAAATATTCCACTTCTATCGTGCTTTGAATCACCATAAGTGAGAATATCAGACATTGTCTGTTGAGCAACATCGGCTGCATACTTGGGTGTCTGGTCCCCTGAAGCACACCATGAGAATCTATCAGTCGTTATATTATTCTTTTGCCTAAACCTATCACAGTATGAGCTGTCGGGACCATAGGAAACGAATCCTCTTTCTATATGAATATTGTCTGTCCTTGTGTTGTTAAGAATGTCTTCATGGAATGATACCCTTTTCTTTTGCGAGCTTGGACCACTCTGTGACTTCTTTCTACATCTCCGCCTGTACACAATGTCCTCTGATAAGGATTTCTTTGGCTCGCTAGTCCTCAGTGCTGGTTTTTTTGTTTCTTCAGTGCACACTTTTTCACTTTCTAATGCTTTTAATACAACATCTGGCAAGTTTTCATACACAGTTTGTTTTTTATTTGCCTCAACTAGAAGTTCCGGGACAATATCATCCGGAACTCCTATGTTCTGATTATCTATGTCGCTACGAGTCATGAGACTACTAGTAGTGCTTTTGATCATTTCCTGCGATCCTGAAGGCGCTGCATCATACTGACTGTCGCAGGTCAATTCCTCGGCTCCTATGAGGCTATGCGACATAAGCGCTTGACTCGTCGCTTCAGAGGCCTCGCTGTCCAAGCATAGGACGCCTGAATCACCTGGGGTGTCTGCTAAACTGCTAGTAGTACTGGACATTAAGTGGGCACTAGCCTGCAGACTCAACTCCGTAGGCTTCCCTGAACTATCATCCACATTCTCCATTTTCGTATATTGGAATGTATCTTCGCCTCCTCTTGGAACTGCTGTCGCAACAACAGTGTCGTCAGTTTTATGACGACGTTTGATTTTATCGATCTCGTAGCCTTTTATTTCAGTAGCCTTGTCGACGGACATCGTGATTCCTGAAGCCTAGCCTTCGTTTATAGATTTTTACTGTACAAATCCCGTTATTTCAGCAATATCTCATTAATTATTACAAACATTTTGGGACATTTAACAAATGATTCACATATAAATACGATACACAACAAGACGAACACAAAGCAGCCATTTGTAAAGTTTTGACTTTTCTACTTGTTTCTTTATACATTATGTCATAAAAGAAGACATAGTCGTTTTAGCCAGACAGCCTATTGCAACGGGTAACTGAACTTACAACACAATTACCTGTTAAGAAATTAAAATTAATAATAACCATAAGTTTGATTAAACCTTGCATAATAGCTTTATGTTAAAATAATATAAAAATTGATTAAAATTAATTATTTATATTATCCATACTAACCGAAACTTTTGAAACGCAAATTTTCTTACTATATTATCTGTTATCTACAATTGTCAGTTTTGAATTGTCAATTTTTTTAAAATATGGAGGTTTAGGTTATGAGGCATTACAGGTGTTTTTGTAAGGGTCTTATCTCTATATCTATGTAATTAAATACTGTATTTACGAAAATGGAACTTTTACAGAGAACTGTGTTTCTAAGTTTCATACTGTATTTGAGTGCAAGTAACTGTGATAGTGCTAAAATAAATACGCCGAGAGTGTTGTTACCATGGTTCGAGAATTTGTATGTAAATTTCACGTTTGAAATCATTGAAGGTGGCTGTTATACTTGGTAAGTTGTCGTTTAGAACATGTATAATGATGTAATTCCTTTGGTCTTTGTACACATACACGTGGTTTGATCAAATTTTATTTATTTTTCAGGAGTTTGTCTCGGGATGACATCATCGATATTGAACCTCTTTACGAGGACACCTGGGGTCACTGTTCTCGGGCTGCGCGCGTTTCTGTCTCCAAAAGATGTGCACCACCTGGCTCGGTCATAATACTGGCCGAAGAAGTCAACACCGGTGAAGTAAGAGGCCGTTTTTAAATTTGGCGGGAACTGCTGTTTCGTGTAAAGAACTCGAACATTTTTATCTAATATTTGCTCATGATTACACAATAGTTATACCTCATTATGTAGTCTGTAATCAACACTTTTCAGGAATATTCAAGCAAAATTTTCATAATAATACATGTAAATTAGTATCAGAATTCATAAATAATGCAAATGAATTAAGTAGTTGAATTCATACATAATGCATATACGAACAAATAAGTAATCTAATCAATGATAATATAGGATTAATTTGAGGTATTGATCAGTTACAATGGTCAAATATGTTGCTTAACAATTAAAGCCAAGAAGTAGTATTCTAGATTTCTACTCTATTTATAACAACAATAAGTACCCACTTATGTAATGTTGTCCTGGCCCTTAAACAATTAAGCTGTAGAAGTAATTTTATCTTAACATTTGTAATGGCAGTTTGTACAGATGTCCAAAGGCCCAATGTGGAATCCCACCCAGGCGTGCATGTCTGATATGTTAAAACTTTGTGCAAACAGAAACTCATTATCACTCATTGTTTTCCAAGGTGGTAGAATGAGTATGGTTCGCTATACCCTCTTCTAGTGTAAATCAGTTTTTGCGTTTTACTGGAATAGTGTGCTTCCCAGCTCACTTTTAAATGATAGTACCATCTTAATCCCTGGGAGTAGCAACTCATCTGTGATTGACTTCAGATAAAATCTGTTTTATATGAAGTTACTTATACCTGTCTATGAGACGCAGTTAATGCTTACAATTAGGTGGACTGCATGTTTGTTTGCTGCTTCTAAATTATATACAAAATTTGCTTAAACTTAAAGGCAAGCATTGTAAGTTTTGTCACAATATTTTGTCACAAATTATTAGTTACTATGTAATAATATGAAATGACTTAATTATTTCTTTAGAGACAACAATTGATTTGAACCCAAATATTATGAAAGTGTTATTAGTTTAAAACTGAAATAAACCATAAACACTGTTCACTTATTTAAATGTTTTAATTATTAAGAATAATTAATACCTAAATTAATTTACTTTATTTGTAATTATAATTCACAATTAGCTAAAAAGAAATATTCATTTGTATTATTTTCAGTTCCTGTTTATGTACTAATTTCAGATACTCCGTGGTGATGTAGATATAGACAGAATTAGCTCTTTAAAAGTTATGAGTACAACTTGGAAGCTGTTCTTGGAGGAAGCACCAGAGGCATTTGAAGTTATTGCCTACGATGACCAAGGTAATGTTAAACTATCTTTCCTTATTTTTATCCGTCTGCTTACCTAACATATACTTTATGTATGTAAATGTATGTATTTTATATGCAAGAAAGTTTTACATGTCTGTACATGCATCTACATATATTTGCAAAAAAATTTGTCTGTATGTTTGTTATTAGTTTGAATATTTTGAAATTAGATAAAACCAAAAAACTATTTAAATTAAATAAATATCATAATTTGAATGCTTTTTATTTTATTTTTTTAGGAAACAAGTTCTCAACATTGGAAGGTGTCAGCTTTATATGGACTATAGAAAATGTTGGTGATCATTATGGAGAAGACCTCCTTGTTAAGTATGTGGATTGGTATTTGTGATCATACTTATGTAAAATCATAATCGTTATTGATAAATTCATTTCTTAATGTGAGTATTGTTAAAGCAATACAATAATTTTTGCATTCGTTTTTTTTTAATTATTAACGTTTTGCTAACGTTAACGTTCATTCTTTTGTTAGCATGTACTACAATTTTTTATTAAAAAATATTGAATATAAGGAAAATTTATGAGAAAAACATTCTTTATCAGTTTTTTTTTTTGGAAAACTTAAAAAATAAACCGTATCACATTTGTAAATAACTGCAATAGCTATAAAAACTGAGTCGCAGCTGTTTTCGCCCTCTCTGGAACATACAAACAATACAACAATGTCTTAAGCAATTCTCTGTATAATATGCTGTCATTTCCAGCCTAGTACGTTGGCGCGATACGGACTACGAAGCACCTCGTGGCGTGGCGGAGTTGGAAGCGAAAGGCCTCCGGTCACACTCAGTTCTTCTCTACGGCCAGGCGATGGGCGAGTGTCGCGTGATTGTGTGCCTGGAAGACATTTGCACTGACTTCAACTTGAGGGTCGTGGCTAGTGTCGTCCTGACTCCAGCCACAGCTTTCATAGCTCCTGGGGATACTTTGCGTTATAAGTATGTTTATTAGCTGATAGTACACGAATTTTTATACATTTATAGTGACGACCGAGGGTCGATTTTTGGCCAACGGTCGAAGCCAAACTTTTAAACACCAGAACAAATTCAGTTCAAAATGGGCTAAAAGTGATTTTTTGAACGATTTTTATTTAAAGCGTCGTGAAGATCTATAATATAAATTGTTTTATATTAGGCGCCACTATTAATGGCTTCGTAAACTTGTTGGTTTAGTAAACTCTAGTGTGTATTAGTATGTTTAGTATTTTTAGGAGCTGGTAATAGGAATCATATATTGGCTGGTTATTAGTATAACCGATTGTGATATTTTTGCTTGATTTTCGTTTTGATTGAAAACAAAACTTGGTGAGATTATTCAATTTTTCAATGCATATATTTTGTCAATCTAATTGTATCGTTCAAAACATTTTTAAATCAAAATCTTGCGAGATTTTTCAGTGCAATTATCTAATACTGACAATCTTTTGTATGGTCCAAAAAAATAATAATTACCTTAAGCCCTATCTATTATTATGTTATTTCAGGGTTGTCAGAGCAAGAGCCGGTCGTCTTACGATACAAGATGTAGCAGACACCTTATACACAATGAAAGTACCAGATACAGGAATCGCTCTTCTAGAGGACACAATCAGCTTGGTGAAGGCAACAGAACTAGGCACCACCCCTGTTCACCTCATGTCCGGGTTGACTGAAGTAGCTTCAGCGTCATTGACTGTGGTAGAACCTCATACAATCCGCGTGACATTGAGACCGGCTAATCTAATCATATATGGCGAAGAATTCACTATCCACTGTGTGGTGTTTGACAAAGACGGTCATGCTTTATTAGCTGGTGAAGAGATGTTGATCAGGTTGACGGTGGAAGGTGAAGCGAATGTCGATCTGCTGATGTCTACAGAGAATGGAACGATTACTGAAGCGATGGCACACAATTCGGGACCTTTCAAGGTTACAGCGAGGCTTTATTCGATTGCTGGAAGAACTTTATCGAAAAAGGTAGATTATCTTTTTTAATATTGCATAAGCATATGATATTGTCTGTAAGTGCTTTTTAAATTATATATGTTATTATAAATTGTAATCACAAATTATTTAATTGTTATTTATAATGACTAATTTTATATTATACATGCCTTTTTTAAATTATATTACATTAATATTAATATCTATACATAAGCCGAATTTATTTGTTTGAATTCTCTTATCCGTAGAAGTACTGCTAAGATGTCAATAAATCTTTTTCAGTTTATAAATACACATTAAATTCATGTAAACATATAATTTTTTCTCCAGGTTGAAGGTCAAACATCTGGAATGGCCATAGAACCTTTGCAAATTGTTCCACCTGAATTATTCATTGCTTGGACAGATAACATCCAGTAAGTATACTCAAATGTTAAATAGTATTAACATTTAATTACAACATTTTACTGTACATATTGTTTAAAACTTTTTTTTTAGTATTTATAATAAACTATTTTTGCAGGGAAATTACACTACAACATCAAGGAGGTGGCGACGAAGCAGTCACGTGGTCCGAGAGTGAGATGGGACACAGCTCTCTCTCGCTCTCTTCAACAGGCGTCGTGTCCATACGCGGAGTGGGATCCTTAGATGTACGCGTGCATTTAACTAAATACCCGTACATCCGAGCTTCTGGCAAGTAAGTATCGTAAATATACTTATAACTTATTTTTTTGTCCCGTACCGAAGCAAGAGTACTTTAGCTAGTAATATAAAAATAATGTATATATATATATATATGTGGGATAATACCATAATAATAATTTATTAAAATGTAATAGTAGTAATGAGATAAGTTAGGCGGGCAACACAGA